>JAFVLL020001345.1:0-42077 GCA_021397915.2 Tor tambroides
TCCTAAATGTGGTCCTAACTGAAATTACCATGGTTACCAAACAGATAAGATAAGATTTTAAAGTTAGGATCTTTCTGTAATACGCCCCCTGATCCTTAAACAGAATCAGGGCTGTGACCACAATATGTGTTGAGAGAGACATATTGATATTCAGATCAATATGATTTTCAATGAACCATCCTTGCTTCAGATCAAACTACAGTAACCTGACCACATTTAAGAAACAGCAGCATAGAGATTCTACTTGAAATCAAAACTAAATTTAGTTTATTAATAAATGTCCCTTAGTCATATTGCACATCAGTGTTGAAAAGAAATGTGTGCTTTGATCAAATTCTAGGCCTTTTCTAACTTTGAAACATACCCAAGGCCAGGTGCAAAATAATATTAATATCATAATCTAACATGTTTTCACTTTGCGTGACCCAATCAAATACCAAGAGATATAATCCTGCTCTACATTATTGCCTGGTGAATGTTCTGTTTCACCCTGAAATACCCTCATTACCGCACTTAAATGAGTTGTGCATACCGTTTTATGTTATCTTTAAGTATGCTTTTCTGAATCCCTAATAAGACATATTTCTCATATTTTCATTATGTATTAAATATGAGTACTTTAAGTACGTGTAGGAGACATGATAACGTACAGGAGGCAGGGGAAGAAGGTTGCAACTGTAATGTTTGTCCATTGACGCGGCAAATTTCGTGACCCAGTCAGCGTCCCCACAGGCAGCGTTGTCACAAAAGCAATTTTCTGGGTTTTCAAACCCAAATAATAGTAATTGTCATGGACATTTGGTCACACATTATAATAGGCTCCATGTTACAGTGCAATTATATGAGTAAATACAGAATGAAAGTCTCAAACAACATGTAATATGGAATTATGTAGTCTGTAATGAATACTATTGCAACTAATTTGCCTAATGTTTGAATTAGTTCAGAAAAGATGAAGCCATTTGCTATAACATGGTCTGATATGTTAGACACAATTTCTGGTGAGGGTGTTGAAATGTGCTTGCAGGAATATTGAGTTTGCATTTTTAAAGGCCCAACATGTGCTTGACAATTAGTCAGAGGTCTTACACATCAGTTTTTATTCGTATATTTTGTAAAACAACAGTTTTTTGTGTGTGTGAGGACAGACAGCAAAGGAATGCGCTGCCCGTTTTAGGTCCTCGGGATCGGGCTGGCATGGCGCCCCTGCCATATGCTGCATCTCTGTGTGTGCTTTAGCGTGTGTTTATGTGTGTGTGGCTCTGCGCACGGTCATAAATCCTAAGTCCTCGCAGACACCACCAATCTAGCGAGGTCAGAGGTTAAAATGACATCGCACGCATGCGTACATACACAAACACACATGCAAAACTGGAATGTCGCACTAAAAATGTATGATTGAAAAAGTAACCTAAAGGCCCTTAGTGCTATTATGATGCAGAATGAATAATTGAGTTTGTCTGTGACAGGGATTATCCGCTGAATGCCAGAAAATGATTTTTTTCTCACAGCATTCAGTATCGCACATTTTATTTGTGTCTGTTTGGAGGTGTCTGCTGTATTGCCATTTATGGTTATAAGCTGACAAGTACTGTGCATGTGAATGTAGGCTATAGTTGTATTCTGGGTTTTGTTGGCATGTTTAGCATCCACGTTTTGTAAAAACATTACTACACACCTTCTTCTAGTGCAAAGCATTTGTGGAAACTCAGCATTTGCATGTAAATCCAAAATATTCAAATGATGACGTAAGACTTGTTAGCAGGGAGTAACCAAATGACCCGTTCAGAAATATACTGTGGTGCGACCATGGTGCAGTGACGGTATCAGATGGTACATGGTAATTGGATTACCATATGTTATTTACATGGCACTCATTAGATTAATCTCAAGTACTGCAGGGTACTTTAAAAAAAAAATACCACATTAATTACATGGTACATGGCTCCAGGGCTCAACAATTTGTAGAAATTAAAAGAATGAGTTAGAAGCATCTGTAAGAATGTGTCCATATCAATTAAAGTTATATGTGACCCTGGACCACTAAACCAGTCATAAGGGTCCATTTTTTGAAATTGAGATTTATACAACATCTAAAAGCTGAAAAAAATAAGCTTTCCATTGATGTTTGTTAGGATAGGACTAGGGATGGG
Organism: Tor tambroides; assembly: GCA_021397915.2. NCBI lineage: Eukaryota > Metazoa > Chordata > Actinopteri > Cypriniformes > Cyprinidae > Tor > Tor tambroides. Next base: position 2,154 of record JAFVLL020001345.1, read on the forward strand.
CGATATGGGCTTAAAAATATATCACGATATTTCTGGTATTTATTGCGATAACGATATCAATGACGATAATTCAGGGAATAACGTTTAAAGTTGTCCAAATGAAGTTCTTAGCAATGCATATTACTAATCAAAAAATAAGTTTTGATATATTTATGGTAGGAAATTTACAAAATATCTTCATGGAACATGATTTTTGTAATAAAAGACAAATCGATAATTTTGACCCGTACAATGTATTGTTGGCTATTGCTACAAATATACCCGTGCTACTTATGGCTGGTTTTGTGGTCCAGGGTCACATATAATAGACAATATAACTGCTATTGGTTACATTACCTGATAATATACAATATAGCTGCTATTGTTTTTATGACAGCAAATATTTTAATGACAGCATTATAGTATGCTGTTAAAAATAAAATGTGTTTTTTAATAGTGGAGCTAGTAAAAAAAATAATCAGGTAAAAATGATGAACACTCTCTGTTGAGCTGCGAATGAATGTTATTTTTGTTAGTGGCATTTATATACAGATCACCCAGTCCTGTGGATGAATTAAATAAAGCCTTCTGTTACACTGACATTGCATTAGTGTGAGAAAATGTACGAGGCAGAAAATGAGTGTAATGTTGCTGTTCTCTCTACATGTATTTATCTGAGTGCGCATGCATTTGCATGTGATCAAGTCATTTAACAGGTTGAGATTGAGCTTAATCAAGCGTGAGATTCACCATGTTCTTTTGATCTAAAGTATAAATCTGAACAAATGAGGAAAGAGACGAGAGGATGTTTTAAGAGGGAACGTCATATTCTCTTCCTATGTTTTACTCGCTTTGTTTGAGGGGAAACAGCACGAGGCGAGTAGATACGTTATGTTGTTAGTTGAACTTTTGGATCAAAGTCTCAGATGATTCACATTAACAGAGAAACACATAAAAGCAGCTGTTACTCACCATTATAACATTTTGGCAACTAATCAATAGCCATTGGCTCATTATAGGAGCTACATATTGTGCTGGTTTCCAAAAGAGATAATGAATCCCTTTATGAGCTGAAAAGCTCTAACAGTTTAATGCGCACTTTGGTTTTCGAATTGATTTAGTTCCCATTGGTACATTTTCTCAGTCTGTGTTTAGGTGTGTTTGTGAATGTGTCTGTCTTTTTTTTGTGTGTGTGTGTGTATTTTTGGTGAGGGAAGTGTATAAGAGTTAAATCTAAGTTGCCATGTCCACCGAGGGATGTGCCTGAGCGATGTGGCCATTAGAGGAAGCTCACCCTTAGAAAAGTCATGGAAAAAGGGCAATTATAGGCAGGCGGTACAAAAGACAGCTTTGCTCGGTGCCGAGTGGGGTCCTAAGTGCCACATCCGTCTGAATTCTTTCACAGGAAGGCTCAGTATGTCTCGGAGACCATGAAACCCCAAACGACGACATTAAGACAGCTATTTTACGCTCTCTCATGGGGGTGGTGGGCTAAACAAAACTATTTTTCCATTACTTCCCTCATTTATGTCTTGCTGTTACTAAAAGCTTGTACCAGTTGAAGCCGGCTCGTATTAAAATGAACTAAGAGTCCCATTGGGAGGGAATAGCAGGGACGTTTTGAGCGGTAAAGATGTGATGTTGGTGCTGAATGCTAAATGCTAATGGGAAAAAGAGATTGCTTACGGAGCACATCACACCTCTGCTGGCTCACCAAATCAGCACTTCAGCTTCAATGTGTACGCGTGGCCAGGTCTTCATTTGTGCTTTTTTGGAAACAAAACATAACATTCACCATGTCTTATGTCGTTTCAAACTTTTTTTATTTTCTGTCAAGCACAAAATAGGCATTTGTTTTTCAGCTCTTGTCTTACTATACCAGTTTAGAGGCGTTCAAACCCAAAAAGGACAAAAAAAAAAACAATTCCAATCTTTCTGAAGTCCAATTATTCACTGAAAGTCTTGTGTTTTGTCCATGTCCACAAAGTTGGCTGTTTGAGAGCTTCGGGGAAATGACTGAATAATGACTTTTCAGTCTGTTCATCACATAAAGCTGTTGTGTTTCTTCAGAAGAGTTGGAATATAGTACACAAGTCATATGGATGATACTTTTTATTGTGTTTTTTTGTCCTTTTTGGAGCTTGACAGCCTCTGGTTACAATACAGTGTGGTGTAGGACAAGAATTGCGTAACAGTTCTTCAAATATTTGTACTTTAGTGCTCTTCAGAAGAAATAACAGCATACAGGTTTGAAACGACATGATGGGTGAGTAAATAATGGCAGAATTGCTTTAAATTCTCAGTTCCCCTTCAATCAGCCTCTTAAAAATCATTCAGGTGATTTTGAAGAGACATAGTGAAGGGCAAGCGACTCTCGTCTTGCTTCTCAAACACGTCTGTGGTGTCTGATCACCTTCTCGCACATTCTTAGACACGCATGCATGCGCATATCAAGCCTCCTTGCTTGCATTTAGCACTTTGACAAATTATTTTCCATCTCATTGGTCAAGGTGACAGAAAATGGATGGTTTTTCTTTAATTGCCTCTTATTTAGATTGTATCAGTTCATTACTGATAAATCAAGACCTTGTTTGACCTGTGGTTTTGTAGCTAAAGGATTGGATGTTTTATGGCGTGCATCCTACATCATCAATACTTAACAAATAACACCACTTCACGCTTCAGTACGGACAAGGTTGATGGATATTTTCAGGTTCACACTAAATGTAGCTGAAGAAACCTGGTTTGTAGAATAAAATCTATTTATCCGAATCAATTTGCGGATTGAAGACACATGTATGCGCTCATTTGTTGAGGGCTTTGAGAAAACACATGCAAGCTACCTCAGACGTAAATGAATGAATTATTTTAAGCAAACTCTGTCTTCCATTAAATCACCCTTATAATTAAATCACTTTCCACTGTTTTCGCCATAACCGTGTTTACTTGCGAGACGCGATGAGTAATGTGGCTTTTACGCGCCGCATTAAGCCGAGTTTGCAGGGACGCGGAAAGAGATTGAAAGACTCAAAGACACTGTTTTCCCTGTTTCATCCGTGAGAAGAGCCGCACTCGGTAATGGAAGGAGACAGCGCAGTAGACATATAGCACTCGACAACACCCTCCCCCCATCCTCATGAAAACTGCACGAGAAAATGCAGCTGCAGGCGAAACTGGTGCAGCCATCTAATAAAACGTACTCGGTGCACTTCGTCAAGCTAGACTGACACACACACACCACAAGCACCTACCTCTCACCTGCCGAGCGGCACATCTTGTGCCATCAGGGCAATCGCGTTACATTAAACGCATTACTCCGTGATGGGTACCGTTGCGCCAGGGGCCAGGAAGAGGAGTCTTTTAATTTTGAGTAACCAAAATTAAACAACATAGTAGGCACTTTACAAAAGTAACACGCAAGGACGAGGGGACTACCAATATTAACAATCAGATAAACGTAATAATTGCTCACCCCCCTCAGCAGCTCTTTATCTAATAATCAGTAATAAGGTCTCATTGGTTGCCATGTCTAATAATAGTGAGCGATTATTTTAGCCTACTGTAATACCCTGAGAGGTCCTCACATAATGAATGGTGATTAACAAGAGTGAAAGGTGTAATTTACCTACGGACCTGCCTAATTGCTATACGGCAAATCAGCGTTGTACCTCGCACATATGCGTGAGAGCAAAGAATCACACTTGCAAAAACAACGCAACACACACACTGAAAGCAGATGGGTTGAATGCCACCGATAAGACAGAAATTAATCTGTGAGGAGGAAATGTAGTCTGTGCTCGCTGGTGTGTGTTTCTCTGTGAGAGAAAGGATGGAAATTTCCATGGAGATGGAAAATTGGCTTTTGCACCATTTTTATTGACACTGATAGTAGAGAAAGGACAGGAAATGTTCAGGGAGTGACATGAGCGCAACTTTTCCTGCCTGAGCATCATGGTGTTACTGCTAGGCCAAGGCACAATTGTATAGTTTGTAGAACTTTGTATTGATACAGATTTCCGGATTCAATTCAGATGATCTTGATTCAATTTGATGCCAGTTCATTTGGATGTATTTTTTTCTGACATATAATAGAAAATGCTGTAAATTATACTCATATAATTGTATTGTATTTCAGGCTAATTAAAAAAAAGATTTAGCTGACAAGAGTTTTAATTTGGGGTATCAGACTACACTGGTCACACTGTGTATTTTTGATTCACTAAAAAGATTCAGTTCATAAATTGTCGTTTGTAAATTGGACTACATTGGTTAACTTCTCTGAGTGTTTTTGCAGACAACACGCAAGGACTGCAGGCTGAACATTTTGTGAAAAGTTCAATGTTATTATCTGAGAAAATATTATGTTTATGTTATTTGGAGAATTTGGAAAATTTACTGCAATGAGCCTTGTGATGATCATTTGTTTACAAATTTTACACGCTATTAATAGCTAATTAACCCTGCAGGATGACTCGTATCTGCCTGCACATGACAGATTTCATGTATATTTCAATGATTAGTCTTGTAAACATTCTTGTTAAATGATATGCAAATTGATCATGCATATTCAGCGGTCTATACATGTTTACATCAAGGCGGCCAAAATTTAAGGATCAAACCCGCCTTAGTGTGCTTACAGGTGTTTATATTAATAGTTCATGCCCTGACAGGACTGATAATTGGTCAAATGAATCCCTGTCAGTAATCGTACGTCCACCGCAGCTATACTGTGTCACGTTAACGCTTGGCGAGAAATCACGTGCGCCGTCCACCTGGGCTAGATAATGAGAGCTGGCGTTCTGCTTGAAAGATGAAAAATGTCAGACAGATGAGCCCAGTCAATACGAGGCTCCTCGCAAACAAATGCGTCCTGATAGAAGAGCGTCCCGGCGTCTCTCTCAGTTCTGGGCGTGTAATTGTCTGTCTGTGTTCTCTAATTGCGGCATAATAAATAAAGCACATTCATTTGTTTATGTCTGTACTTCTAATGCGATTCCCTCCAGTGCTGTGCCGCAGATACCTCTCAACTCGGCTTTTTCTCACTTTTCTCTCTTTTTCCCTCCCCTCATCCCTCTCTCTCTTTGTCTCCTCATCCTCCTGTTCCTCCGTTCCTCAGCACACCTGGGGGCCTGCAGGGGATGTCTCTGCATGAATAATGCAGGAGAGCTTCAGAAGTTGTACCTGCTCTCCTTTCCTACCATCTCTCTCTCTTTCTCTCTGTCAGTGCATACTTTCCATCTCTCGCTCTCCTTGTCCTCACTTTTCAAGTAAAACCATTATTCCCTTGCGGAGGAGTGGAATGTGATTTCCTGTGTGCTTGTTTTTTTGTTAAAAAAAAAAAAAAAAAGATGTTTGCAGTTTAAAAGCAAAAGCAGGCCTGCACTCAGTCCACTCGCTCTCTCTCTTTTGCAGTGGATTTCGTGGACTGTGGCAGAGGTTCTGGCTTGCGTTTCGAGAGCGGAGACCCTGCGGATTTCCGGATAGAGGCCGACGGGACGGTTTTCGCAGCGCGAACCCTGCAGCTCTCTGACAGGAAGGGGCGGAGCTTGGAGATTAAGGCCAAGGACGTGAAGTCTCAAGAGGAATGGCTGGTGCACGTCAACTTCACCCAACCCAAGCAGGTAGGAAGTCATGCGCTCTCGCACGTTAACAATGAACGGCGGCTGCGTGACTGCGAATTCGCACTAATTATAACCGTGTCAGATAGCTAACGGCGCATGGCGTTTCTAAACTAGCCTCATGCTGCAATTACACCATCAAACAGCCATTGTGCGAATGTGAGCTCACAAAAATGTCTCTCTTCATCCGTAGGCCCTCTGTGACAAAGCCAAAGCTCTAATAAAACTATATTAGAAAATTAGCAGAGCACTAACACGTTGATAGTAGGGCTGTAATTAATGTTTAATGATGCTAAAGAGACATTAAAGCAGGAGGATACATTAGACAGCGGAGATCTGGACCCTCAGCTTGGGAACACTAACCATATGTCTCATAGCCCTCCCTTCTGCTCAGAGACAAGGAGAATTTACTCTTTATTACTGATACCCACATGCCCACACACTGCCGCCAAGGGGAAGGAGGACGAGAGGAGCCAGGGGGAGAGAGCGGATAAGGGCGAGATAAAGGCTGAGATGGTCGAGGAGGCAAAGGAGGAGAGGGTGAAGGGTTTAGACTAATGCTGGCCAGTCATGATGAGTTTGCTGCAGTCTTCAAACCAAGCAACACTGGGAATATCACTGCGATTTTAATGAGCTTTTAATTTGGCCATTAAGTTTCCTAAAGAACGTGTCATTAGACTAGTTTTGCAACCGGTCTCCTTCCTTGTCTTGTGAGATTTAACTGCGTCTGTGATTTAAAGTAGCAAAAGCCACGTTAAAATGGGTATGTTTGATTAATTTGTGTTCAAAACTTAACAATTTGTCATTATTTAAATGTGGTATAAGCCTGCATGGCATTTTTCGTGTATTAAACTTAAAATATTTTTTTTGAAAGAAGGAAAAACAGTAATATTGCAATATATTTTACATCTTTACTGTCACTTTTGATACGTTTAATGCATTCTTGCTGGATAAAAGTATTCATTTCTTTTAAAAAATTGCTCTGACTCTAAACCTTTGAACAGCAGTGTAGATAAATATAGCTTTTTATTACTATGTACTGATTATTGGTGCATATGAATGAAAATTATTATATTCAGAGTTCCCATGATCTTGAAAAACATCAGGGAATTCAATGTTCCGGAAAAATCAAAAATGTGCTTTCCATGGAAGATAATAAAATTTTAAAAGGTCATGGTCCATAGACAATATAAATATTTCTAGTTAAGATCAATTATCTCTTTTGCTAAAGATGACTTGATGACATGTAAACTGTAAAATAAAAATTATTGTCAAGTCACAAATGGCTAATTCAAGGATATATCAAAGAAGTTTGTTGGCCAGAAGTGTGGGAACCCTGTATACGCCTTTATATTCATGGATTCATTTAGTGAAAACAGTGCCTTGCTTATTGAAGAGTAATTTTTTTCTTGTTGTAGTCTTCTTGCATTGAACATTCTGAATGTTTAATGCTAGAAAAAAAAATAAACAGGTTCAATGAAATGGAATCTCAGAGTAATTAAAAAACAAATAAAATTATTTATATATATATATATATATATATATATATCGAACGTCATCAAAAGCCCAGCCCTGTTTTGTACAGCTAGAGATAACAAGAAAGAGAGATGTGGGAAATGTGGAATGAGAGAGAAATGGGAGATGCGAAAAGTTAACGAAAAGGAACAGAGGTGAAAGACATTTTTCCATCAATTCAGTGGATGTTTATATGGTCAGTGATTTCGTTTGGAGAGATGGTGTGACTGTGAGAAGGTACAGGGGTAATGAGTTAGCTCATCACCTGAGTCAGAACAGTGAGAGAGAAAAACAAGTGTATCTACCTCGCTTCGTCAACACCGAACTGCCGCCCACCCCCATGTGTCTGTCATTACCAGTAATATTTCACCACCGAGAGGAAGAGAGAGAAGATGGGTCAGGAGAAAGGGACGCTTAGTTGATATCAACTCAGAGGAAAGATTGAATCACCTTATAAACAGAGATTCTGTACTTGCATAAAGAATTCAGTCTTTGTATTGTGTTGGTAGCTGGACATGAGCTATTAACTGAACACTCAGGGGGGTTTTTGTTCTCTATAACACTAAGAGCAGGGCAAATGTCTGGTCAAGCACATCTCTGGCTGCCTTTGGCACAGGAATAACAAGACTCAGGGAGAAAGAAAATGGAACAATACTGCAAACTCCACACACATTCTCACATTTACTATGTGGGTGTTACTGCTGAGGGATTTAACGATGGAGCTGCAGTGATATTTATGACCCCATTACAGAGGGTAAAATTAATTCTGTAATTATTTGGGGCCGGGGCAGATGTGTTGAAAGTGCCGCAGTGTGTATATGTGTGTGTGTGAGTATCTGCATTCCTTAATGTACATTGAGTGTGTGGGTGTTTGTGAATGTAACTGTTGTTCTTTTCGCTGTTTTTTTTTTCCTTTACCAGGTGCCAGAGATACTGTTTCCGCGGCACAGTGTGGTTGTCAAGGGCGACAGCAATGTGAATCGCGTGAAAAGAGACTGGGTCATTCCTCCTGTCAACGTGCTTGAGAACTCCAGAAAACAATTCCCTGAAGAGCTTGTGAAAGTGAGTGTGTACACAAAGAAATACAACACTGGTTCATCATGTGAAGTGTATATTCGAAAACGTACGATAAAAATAAATGGTAATTCATTCATCGGGTTGTTATTTGAGTGCAGAGTAACTCACTTTTATGTTTACCCTGCAAAATGTGTGTGTTTCAGATCCAGTCAGATAAGGACAAGAGTAACACACTGCGCTATAGCGTGACCGGACCAGGAGCCGACCAGAACCCCACTGGCCTGTTTATCATCGACCCCATTTCAGGAATCCTGTCCGTCACCAAACCGCTGGACAGAGAACACATCCCAAATTTCCATGTAAGTGTGTGTTTATGACTCCACATCCTGAGTTGTAAAACTTTAGTGGAGATTTCATCCAGAAATATCTATGGTTACAACATTTTTCAGATTTATGAAACCTTTGAATTGAATGCCGGTTTATGCGTAAGGTTTTTCTTTTGAAATATTATATATATATATATTAGTGCCAAATTATTAATCGCAATTAATCACATCCAAAATAAAAGTTTTTGTTGACATAATATACGTGTGTGTATTAGGTATATTTATTATGTATATATAAATACACACACATACAGCATATATTTAGAAAATATTTGCATGTATATATTTATATTTATATAATGTATATCATATATAAATACATTTAATATATAAACAACATATTTTTCTTAAATATATACATGCATGTGTGTGTATTTATATATACATAATAATTGTACACAGTACACACACATATATTATGTGAACAAAAACTTTTATTTTGGATGCGGTTAATCGCAATTAATCGTTTGACAGCTCTAATATATGGGTCAATGATGTGACGCCTACATTTTCTGTCCGATTGCATTTTATCAGTTAAAAATTGGTTTAAATGCATAAAAAAGATGCCATATATATGAAGGGCCTCTCCCATGTATGAACTCACTTTAACTTTTCAAAAAACATTAGTTATTTGTAATTTTTCTGTTATTCAAAGTGTCAAAATATCATGTGATGTGACCGTCCGGCCATAACTTTTTTTTTGTAAACATCTTTGAAATTACCTTAAATTTATTCAGATAAATTTTCAGCACTATTTTGCATAATTTCCAAAGTGTTTTGTAATACTGTATAAAATTGCAAAGCATTTGTATTTATATTTCCGTCATAATATACAAACAAACTTTGTCCGATGATTTCAGTTTTATGAATTATCATGTGGTGCGACCGTCAAGAAACTACCATTTTGGGACTTTTATGTTGAAATCCATTCAAAGATAAGACTTTGCATCATATACCAATTTGCCAAGGACCCATGGAAGCATCAGGCAGCTCTATTTCAAATTTGGAAAAAAATAATCTTTTTAACATCTGGTATGTAGTTACCACATTTGGATATCATGTGGTATGACCTCAAAAAAACAATGAATAATAAGTTATTTCTGCAATTATTTATTTTCATTATAAATTTCATAGTGACCTTTTGTGGGAAGCTAGCTTGTTTTGTTTAGGTGACCAATTCTGTGCTTATAAATTTTGATTGAATTTGAAAATATCATGTGGTGTGACCAAATATCATGTGGTGCGACCACTGCAGAGTGTTTTCCATTATAGATGTATGTCCCAGATTGCCAGTTTGTTTTTTTTTGCTTTTATATTCAATTGATGGTTTATATACATAAAATACTTTATTTTAGTATAATTTGGAATATATTTTTATGCAATTTGGTTCATTTCGGACTGTTTATGTTTAATCTTTGTACAATAGATAAAGAGAGATAAAATGCAAAAAAAAATAATAATAATAATAATTCAGAGCGGGTAATTTTAGTTTGGTAATTATGCATTTATTAGTAATTTATTATTTATTTATTAATAACTATTTTAATCTATTCTACCAGATTATATTTCCAAGCAAAGTAAAATAAACACTCACCATAGGCAGCATGTTAATTCTGACCCTGCAGTCTAGCACAAACTCCAGAGGTCATTTTCTTCTATAAGAAAGATGTTCATGTTGTCATCTCAGAACCTGAGCCAGCAACCTCCCCCTACTCTAAATTGACCTTTCGCAAAGACCCACCCCCCCCTTAGTTACTGTTGCTACGTCCAACAAACCATGGCACTTTTATGCCACACATCATGTTCTCACGCGTTGAAAAATACATCACGGAGCAAAGAGGACACTGACAGACAAGACAGAGCTGGTTACTTTTAGTATGAAACAAATTCTCAGTGTTCAAATTTTGTCATTTTTTAAAAGAAATTCAAACAACAAATACTGTTTTGTGGCTCTTTAACATGTCGTAACAGATTGCTGTAGCGCCTCAGTTCAAGCGGCACATGAACCGATCATCTCTTCATCTTTACTAGTCATAGCATGAAATACTCATGAATGAACATCAGAAGGTATCTTGTTTCAACCGTGAAAAGATGTCAATACACACCATTTTTCAAGTTCAAGTCCACTGATGTTAATTTACTCTCCTGTCTGGTTTGTTTTTCGGTGTTATAATATGTCAGACTGCCTGTTAATCAAACTCCCGGCGAAAGGGTCAATTGAGCTGCCAATATTGGGCAAAGTTTAGAAATAACTGGGTCCAAAAAAATGACTGCAGTTAATGCCATATGCTGAACTTTTCACACATTTCTTTAAATAGATTTTTAATGATATAAGGTGTTTTTGTCATTTGGAGCGACCACTCATCATGTGGTGCGACCAATAATAGCAATAACTGTATTAAAATAAAAATAAAATATCTAATTTCTGTGGTTGAAATATGAATCACTGCTAAAGTATGCTTAAGTGAATGGTATTTTTAAAATATTTTTATCAGTTTTATGCAATTTGCAGGAAAAATAAGTCTGTTAACTACATTTAAGAAGGCAACTCTGAAATTATAGAACAAAAATAAGAGATCATTATTTACAAAAACTCAAATTAAATGCAAATACTTTGTTTCTAAACACTTTAATTACTGAGAACATTTAAAAAAAACGTTAAGCATGTTAAGTAAATTATTTCGTTTTAATATAGATCATGGTCGCACCACATGGCAATTTTTAAGGCTACGGCCAATTCATCTAGATGAAAAAACACCAAAATCACTTAATTTTACATTTTAATATGAATGTATGTGTACACGACATTCTTAATGTTTGAACAATTACAGTAGATATTATTATTTTTTTGTATTTTAAAATTGGCCTGTCGAAAATCCTTATACGTCAATGACCTATATATATATATATATATATATGTATATTACTTTCCAGAAAATATCCTCAAAACAAGATCCATTTTTATATAAAACCACATGAATATCTGCATAAGAATTCAGTTTTGGTGGAAGATTCCCTAATGAACATAACCATATGTTTTACTATGCATGACTTCATCTGCATATCATTTCCATATGCATATTGACATACAGATATGTAATGCAATGCATGTCTATATTATACTTGCAAGACAAGATATATGTGTTATACTTGGCAAAAATATATTTTTCTTAGTAAATTTTTATTAAAAAAATATATTTTTAAACCATAATCCATTACCAAATTTTCCTTTTTACAGATTGTGTTTTAATGCACTTTCAAGTAATTAAGTAAAATTAATGTCATTTTTATCTCCTGCATGATGATATTATAAAAGTATAAAAGTGGTGTATGAAGGTGAAATGCAGAGTTTTGTATTGTTCAGTTCATTGTTTAGCCACTAGAGTCACCAAATCACCCAGTAAAAGTGTTGATTTATTATTTAAATTTAAATTTAAAGTTTATTTTATAAGAATGTATGTCTCAGATGGTGTATGCACTTTCCAGTGCCCGTTTTGAGCGCACACATTGTTTAAAGATCAGACCTTTGCTCTTTAGATCCATGCATTCCATCCAGGATAGAGAGAAACTCTCTAAAACTCCCAATAAATTACATGTGTCAGGGTTACCATGGCAGCCAGTCTGAGAATGTGACCTTTGACATCCCTTTAATCCACTGTACCATGAAGAGGAGAGCAGACAAAATTAAACTCAGAGGAGCTTATCCTAACACTAAATCGCACACACACACACACACACACATTCATTCGTTGTGCTCGCAGGGGGGCATTCCCTAAATCTGGCTTTTCCTAAGTATGAACAATCCTCAGTCTCCCCTGGAAGTAGTTGCAAACTTTTCCTGCCTGGTTTCAATACGCTTTCACTTCACTACTGGACCCGAGAGGCTGTTAACCTCCCTCAGTGTCCACCTAATCCACATTCAGATTCAAATTATGCAGAGATTACATGAATATGAAATGATTTGCTTCCTAATGGTGCCAAAGGTGGAGCATCAGGCTTCTTTCTGTCAGCTCATGCATATATGCAGCAGACCTAAGACTGCTCTAGCGTGCAAACTGCAACCAAGTCAGCTGCAGCAGCTGCTTAACGCGAATAACTGCTGTAAATGAGTGTGGTGGTTAAGAGCCTCTTTTCTGCTGACAGTGTGTCAGTACTGCAGTTACAGTTTTACAATTTATTCGCCATAACTTCCGAATGTTGCACTGGCATAAAGACACTGGAAAAAATACTGTAGAACTTGTAAGACTCCAAAACTTACTTCACACATTCTTTAAATACATTAAAGCTTCTATTCAGCAAGGATGCATTAAACTGATGGTTTCCACAAAAATATTAAGCAGCACAACTGTTTTTAACATTAATAATATGAAATGTTTCTTGAGCACCAAATCTGCATTTTAGAATGATTCTACTGTTTTTACTGTATTTGGATCAAATTATGCAGCCTTGTTGACTATAAGAGACTTGTTGTTGAAATGTTTGACCGTAAACTTTTGAATTTTGAAACTTTTGACTTTTTGCGTTCACAGCTACGTGCTCATGCTGTAGACATCAATGGAAACCAGATGGAGAACCCCATCGACATCATCATCAATGTCATCGATATGAACGACAACCGGCCCGAGTTCACTCACCAGATCTGGAACGGAACCGTGGATGAGGGCGCCAAACCAGGTACACCTGTCTTCACATTTATGTGGATATAATGGTGGTTATAATGAAGGGAAAACTGACATTTCTTGCTTGGCTCTAGGTACATTTGTAATGACAGTGACCTCCCAGGATAAGGATGACCCAAATACAGCCAATGGGATGCTCAGATACAAGATCCTCTCCCAGACCCCAGAGAGCCCCTCCTCCAACATGTTCACTATCAACAACAAGACCGGCAAAATCATCACTGTAGCTGCAGGTCTAGATCGTGAGGTACGACGAAGTGTGTGCTAGTATCAACAATATACAACAATACTGTAAACCAGAGGTATTCAACCAGTGTTAACACCAAGAGCAATAACTATAATGATAACTATATTAGTGTTCACACTAATGGACGAAAACTCAGTTGCAGTTACTTCGTCGGATTCTGATTGGCTGTCAATGTTTTTAATTATTCATCAGCTAGAAAAAGTTGTTTTGAGAGTGATTCCAACAATATTGTTTCTCTGTGTCTTTATCGTTGCCATAGAATTAGAATGATTATTAGAACTTATCATTATAGTTATCATCTTTGTGTGAACGGGTTTTGATTTTAGTATTATTTATATAGTATTATAGTGTTTATAAATTTTTTTAATTTAATTTTATTATTATATTTTCAGTTTTTAGTTATTCATTTTAGTTTGGGTTTTTTTTTTTTTTTTTTCTTGTGATTTTTGTTTTTTTTTTATTTCTATTTATCTTTGATGTATTTTTGTTTCAGTTTTAGTTTTAGTAATTGTAGTACTTCAACTTAAATGTTGCTAAAACAACATTTCAAATGTTCTTTTTTCATCTAATATGTGTTTTATATTATTTCAGATTTCTTTTAATTAGCATTTTATTTCAATTTCATTTTTGTTATTAACAATAACAAAACTGTTATCAAATGTTGAGTTGGAGCCAAAAAAATGTGTCGCTAGTCTGTTTTGATAGGGTTAAGTAATAAGATGCAAACTTAAAAATAATGTTTCCCAGTTTCCTCATCCTGTCGACCACTGCTATAAACCATTTATGTCTTGCGTTTTCAACCTAACTTATCTTGTTTCATTTTTGGTGGAGAGCAGAAGGTGCCTCAGTACACCCTGATCATTCAGGCTACCGACATGGAGGGAAACCCCACTTATGGTCTGTCCAACACTGCCACTGCTGTCATACGCCTGCTGGATGTCAATGACAACGCTCCAGAGTTCACCCGAGAGACTGTGAGTGACACACACACACACACACACACACAGACACTTGAACACGCGTCTCGCCAAAGCCATCTTTGCTGAAAATCGATCTCTCTCTGCCTGTCTCTGTAGTTCCACGGTGAGGTCCCAGAGAACCGTGTGAATGTGATAGTGACGAATCTCACCGTGACTGACAAAGATGAACCGGGGACTCCTTCCTGGAATGCAGTGTACCGGATCATAACAGGGGATCCAACCGGACGCTTCTCCGTCCCTACTGATCCCGTTACCAACGAAGGCCTCGTCACCGTCGTCAAGGTAACGCTCACAACAAAACTTACTAAGAAATGAACATACTGACAAATGGTCTGGAACAGAGTACCTAAGTGGTTCCTTTCCGGATTTTACACTTCCTGAGAGAAACCGGAGCAGCAAAAAATCACTGTACATACTGGAATGTCATAAACAGAGAAGCGGAGTGATACAAACAGTCAAAAGTCCCAGGACTCTGCTCAACCAATCAGATTCATGGACCGAAACTAATTGTTGTATAAATGCTGTAATTGGGATGCGCTGCTATTCGCTAGAATCTCGCTAGAGTCCCTCAGGCACGGGTTCAAATACGGAGCAAAAGACGGTCTCCATGGAAACAGATTCCACCTGCTGTTCAGCTGAGTTAATGGTTTATGTCTCTTAATTGAGAATGAGTCATTCATTAATTATTATTCAAACATTTCTCCTCTGTGTATTTAATTGCAACACAATCCATTCATTGTATCATTTTGATTCTTTTTCCTAACAGATTAAGACACTATGTTAACTTGATTTTGTGTGTGTGTGTGTGTGTGTGTGTGTGTGTGTGTGTGTGTGTGTGTGTGTGTGTGTGTCCTTGTGTACAGCCAATTGATTTTGAGATGAATCGATCATTCATGCTGACGGTTGTCGCTGAAAATGAGGTGCCGTTGGCGAGTGGGATCCATCGCACCCGCCAGTCTACATCCACCGTGTCCATACGTGTCATCGATGTGAACGAAAGCCCGAATTTTGAACCCAACCCCAAACAGGTCAAACTGGAGGAGGGACTTCCACAGTGGTCGATGCTGGCGACTTTTACTGCTCATGATCCAGACAGATACATGCAGCAGACTATTAGGTATTTAAACACACACATGCATGTACATTTATATGCATTTTTTGAAATAGCAAGTGTTTGATGCGCTATGTAGACCAAAGCAGAGCTTTCTTGCTAGTCCAGCCAGAACATTTATGGAAACTAAGCTGAAAAAATGTATCACTCAGAAGTCATGGTTCAGTCAGTCCTATCAGAGGTTATTTACATATACAAGTCTTAAAGGTGCAGTAGCAAAAAAAAAAAAAAGAGGTTGCAAAATAGTCATGTAAAATGGATGGTCATGAATATGGCCTATTTAATTCATTGTTAGTGGCTATTTTCGGAAAGGAACACTAGCTTACTACTTACTGAATATTTTATAGTATAAATTGTATACTGGCTAGTATTTTTAAAAATAATGTTAAAAACAGTGGGCATTATGCAATGATAAATGTTTGAACACTACGGTGCTTCATTTTTGTCACATTACCTCATTATTTGTTTCATTTAACAAATGATTTTCAATTAAAATC
Source organism: Tor tambroides (assembly GCA_021397915.2). Classification (NCBI taxonomy): domain Eukaryota; kingdom Metazoa; phylum Chordata; class Actinopteri; order Cypriniformes; family Cyprinidae; genus Tor; species Tor tambroides. The sequence goes on from JAFVLL020001345.1 coordinate 18,183, forward strand.
ATTATGGAATCATTATTGATAATATTTTTAAAAAAAAATTAAAAAAAAACATGGATAAACTTTTTTTTTTTTTTTTTTAAATCAAATATTGATCCAATTTTATCTGAAAGTGCCATTTGGCTGTGCTGTCAAATAAAATTGTTTAAAATAAATTGTTAAAATTGATAATATTTCTGATTCATGCATCTTACTGATTGTTAATTTAGTATTTTTATATAGTATTGTAGTATTTATTAATAATTTTTAATCAATTATATTTTACATTTTTAAAATATTTTAATTTTTTATATTTTAATTTTTTAAAATTTTAATTTAAAATTAATTATTAATTTTAAATATAATTATTATTAATTTTATTTGTATATTTTAAGTTTTCATTTTAATTTTACTTTTAAGTTTTAGTAATTTTAAGTAATATTAAAAATATTTCTGTCTTTAATTTATTTTTGTTTCAGCTTTAGTAATTTCAGTACTTAAGCTTAAACTTATTTATCTCAGTTTCTAATTTCTTTGTTTCTAAGTTTTGCATTTTTTATTTTATTTTTTATTTTCTGAATTACCATAAACATTAAAATAGTTCTAACAGTAACAACACTGGTCACGCTGGAAATGTAAGGTCAAGTTTGCGGTTTGCATTATAGGATTCCCCAGTTGTTGTACACCTTTTATTTTGACAAATGAAGTAAATATATTAACTACCTTTGTATGGTGTGTTTTAAAGGTACTCTAAATTGTTTGACCCCGCCAACTGGCTAGAGATCGACCCCAACAATGGACGAATTTCCACCATTGCTGTCCTGGACCGAGAGTCTCCATATGTCAAAAACAACCTCTACAACGCCACATTCATGGCCGCTGATAACGGTAGGAGCGACTGTGTTTGAATGCGTATGTATGCAGAAGCAGTTCAGATTGAGTGATTCCATTGATTTTAGCTCTAGGGAGGAATTGCAACCCGAACAAACTGCAACTGAGATATACACATGCCCACGCATCCATGTTAATGATCACACCAACAACATATGCAAACTCATTCTGAATGTCTATGCGTTCACTTTCTCTGGGTTTTTTCTTTGAAGCACACACATATGCACATACACTACCCACTGTGTGAAAGAGTCTACAGAATTCTGCTAGGCCCTATTCTGCTGTGGTGTTTAACATTCTCGCTGCATCAGAGCTGTGAAACAAACCCCCTCTCACACACACACACGCTGTAAATTTGAAAGCTTGTCTCCAGAAACACTCACTAAACTGTTGTACCATTTTTGTATGCGGTATTTCAGCAGAAAAACCTACCTGTAATCCAGTTTATCCAGACACTAAATGCACTGAAATAGCTAAGCACTGTGTGTAAATTAAGTCATTGTCATTCTTTTTAGCACAAATGCACTTTTATATGTAAATTAGGCTTGTTATAGTTCTCAGCACTCTAAGATTGCGCAAACTCAACGCTATCTGCATGGCCAATTATCATTGTGCTGGAAAGCAGGGGATAATTTTATTAAGCAATTTTAATTTAAAAATTAAAAAAAAAGAGTTAATTGAAAGGGTTGTTTATGTAAATTTTCCAGTGATAATTGCAGCTGCAGTTTGTGAAATGATGAAGATTAGTGTTATATCCAGCTGTGCGGTGCAGTCAAGTGCACTTTCTACATTTAAAAGGTGCCTGGATTGCAGTGGTGGAGTGATGCTGTACAGTTACTAAAAAGTATTTCATATTGCAATAGTCTGCTGCATCCACCACAACCAAACAGATAATTATTGGCCAACTACGGTTGCAAGTTCCGTCATTGCCAATGTAGTTCAATAATTCAGTGTTTCCTGAACCCATAGTTCTGTGATTAATTTCTTGGTAGTACAACATATAGACTAGAGATTATGCTCTTGAGCTAAATAAGCAAGCTAACATGCAGTATAGTATATATATTTTATGCACATTCATGCAAATTTCATTCTACGTCTTTTAGTTTGAGTGAAAGTGCCGTTTTTTTTAGTACCCTAGAGGAGTAAGACAGAACCTGTGATTGGATCAAACATCTGTAAATAAAGCAAAACAATACAAAACAAAATTAGCATAGTACTTAGATGTCAAGTTTTTTATTTACAGCAATAATCTGCCATTACTTCGGTCTCACAGTGATTCTTTAATAGCAGTTATTACTCCATTACCTTTGTGACGTTAGTATCAACAGTTCTATATTGTTGAAACAACATGGTTTAAATGGTGAATATGCAACAAAGTTACTACAGTTTGACTAATTGTCTTTGAAAATTGTCTTTAGAACTGATTTTTTTTTTTTTGGGTGTGTCTGTGCTGTTACCTTAATTTCTATAGTAAATTTGTGAATCAAGTGCTAAAATGATGCAGACAGAGTGTGCAAATACACAACGCTAACTTAAGATTCTTAGTGAATTCCTGTCTCAGTCCAGTTGAATCTTTGTGTGCAAGTAGCAGGGCTCCCTTTTCCACAAAGAAGCCTTTTCTCATCTAGTTCAATGCTGATTCGCACACCTGATTCAATAAATTAGGGATATTTAGTTGTACTTGAGTTAGGGGTTTTCAGGGTTGGAACAGATTAAAAATGTGCTGTGAATGCCAGGAGTAGAACAGAAAGCCGCCGCTCCATCAGCCTGCCGCACTGCACTGCCCGTCTCTTGTTCTTTGTTTAAAGATCAGTGAAGTCGAAAGGTCTTGTTACTCTTGTTGAAACAGAAACTAAGCTCTAAGTAGCGATGGTCCAGTCTGTGCTGGGGCTCTTGTTCGCAGATATTTAATGGACGTGGGCAGTTTGATTGGATCTTATAGACTGTGCATTATGGTTTATAAATGAGTTAGCATGCCCAGCAACCCAGAAGAGAGGAGTATAAAGTTGTTAACTGCTGTAGTTCGTCTGTATCGTCAGTTTTCAACTATTAGTGTTGGGCTCAGATGTCACGCCCACAAACCCTTCACGGTCATGATTCATATTGCACACAATAATGGCAAGAGCTGTATAGAATCAGTTTCCAGGACTCCAGGTGTACAAGTTTTGTTATTAATCGTTGTTATTAATCGTCCTGTCGTGTAGGAACGGATACAGCTATGGCCGGACGTGATGCAAAATCTCGTCAGATAGACAGGAAGAAAAAATAAATTAAATGGACAGTAAAGAAGACAACTTGCTAACTAATCAGCCTACACTGTGGCAAAGTCCTTTGAACCAAAATCTCTTAAAATCAGTATCTGTATCCCTTCTAGCCTCAACTTGTCGTGTTGGATACATTTTTTAAACTACATGTTGAAAATAGTGTTTTGAAGTTTTAATATTCAACTTTTAAAAAGATTTTTCAACTATTTATTGTCAACTATTTATTCACTTCAAAGACCACAAAGGTAAAACTGAGTGTTGTTAATTGGGACAGCCTAGCCTGTGACAGCTTCCATTGATGAGTGGCGTTAATATTTCTACTGGACTTAAATAGGGTGCACAGCCTGTCTAAATTTGTTTACCTTGGTCCACAATGTACATAATGTATAAATCTATAAAGTTGCATTTTGCTAAGATATGTCAACACCACTTTGAAGTGTTTTTTTTGGTTTGATATCTGATGAAGTTGAAGCGCAGTGCTTACATTTAAAATGTAATCCAACATTTTCTCTCAAAAAATCCTGTCGTACATTGAAACTTGCAATAGTCTGGGCCATGAAGGATCCATCTGTTGTATCCTTCATGGCCCGGGAAACAAAGAACGCATTGTGAGAAAGCATTTGATGGAGTCTTCAAATTGGTTTGGAATTAGTGACGCATTTTGTCTTCAAATGCAGCCTTCAAAGGATGCAGCCTCTGAATTGGGACACGGCTTATGCTTGTATTGACTTCCCGTTTTTCCTTCTGTCCATCGACAGGTGTCCCCCCTGCGAGTGGGACAGGTACTCTGCAGATCTACCTGCTGGACATAAACGATAACGCACCTCGAGTATTCCCTCAAGAAACAGAAGTGTGCGAGCGCCCTGAACCCAATGCCATCAATATCACAGCCGTAGATGGAGATCTCAACCCTAACGCTGGGCCCTACGCTTTCGAACTGCCCAACCGACCCTCTGACATCCGCAGGAACTGGACACTGACTCGGATCAGTGGTACGCCACATGGAAAATATTTCTCTGAGATTAAAAATAACTTAATTCTTCTTGCCAGACTTTATCTCATGTGTTTTGTGGTTGGTTTGCAGGCGATCACGCTCAGTTAAGTCTGAAGATTAGTTACCTGGAAAGCGGGATATACGAGCTGCCCATCAGCATCACAGACTCGGGTAACCTGCCCATGTCCAACACCACCTACCTGCGCATCAAAGTGTGTCAGTGTGATCATCACGGTGACTGCGTGGACATGGAACGCATCATGGCAGCTGGGCTGGGCACCGGAGCCATCATCGCCATACTTATCTGCATCATCATTCTGCTGGGTAAGACACACTAGACAGAGATTGTTTCTTCCAGGCAGTGGAGCTCTTATCAGTTTGTCACATTTTTGCCAAGCATGTGATCTGCTTTTGGTCGCAGAGGCGATATAGTCACAAAAGATTTCATAGTGAGGCTGTTGTAGAAAGGATAGAAACAGTTCTGTTCACTTACACCGATGTTATCAATTGAATCAAAATCAATGCTTTTCTCTTTTCGGGTTGACTGTAGCCAGGCTTTCATTCATGGATTTTTACTTAATATTTAATATTTTATTTAATATTTTATTTAATAAAATGTTGGATGGAAACACCAAGAGGTAAATCCAATTTCTAAAATGTGCAAAAAAAAAAAAAAAACATGTAAGCTCTCTTGAGGTGGATGAATGTTTTATTCAGCAAGAAGGTATAAACAAACTATGATGGAAACGCGTTGTGCCTCGTGTGCTTAGTCATGTGATTGAATAATTCACTTCAGACCAATATCATTTCATAAATCTGGCTCTGGTCTTCAAGAAACACTGGAGCCAAAGCCTGTCATCAATCAACAATTGGCTACTGTCACCTTACAAAACAGTTTGACACTGTTGCCCCTTAAAAAATGAGGCTTCTGTCGTCATTCACTAGCGACAACATTTTTCAGAATCTTTTGTCTCTGCTCTCTAAAGTAATTTATTACATTTAATAAAAGAGCCACAGTAGTTTTCCCAATAGCCACAACTTCCATTTCTGTTTTGCTCAAACTTCTATGAAAGTGACAGTTTTGTTCTCTCAAGCACATGGGATGTAAAACCTGTTTTTTCGTTAAATTAAATTTGCAATATATAGCTTGTGATTAACTCTGCAGTTTTAAATCACTTTACTTACATAATTTACTTATTAACCCTAAAAAAACAGCAGATGAAATACTTTGACATGAATAATATCACAGAATAATAGCAGAATCCAATTTTTACTACCTAATGAGCTCATTTTACGGAAAAATTACATGAAAATATAGCTTGTCTGCGCAAGCAACAGTAACTGAGGGGGCCAGCACTTAGCGAAACGTCGATTTCGGTTTGTGGTGCTAAAAATTACACACTGCACCTTTAACTGTCTGATCTCAAGTCATTTTGCTCGTTTTATATTGATCTATCTCTCGCTTTCTTTCTCACTCTGCAGTGCTGGTGTTGATGTTTGTGATGTGGATGAAGAGACGGGATAAAGAGAGACAGGCCAAGCAGCTGCTGATCGATCCAGAGGACGATGTGCGAGACAACATACTCAAATACGACGAGGAGGGCGGTGGAGAGGAAGACCAGGTACATGCTCTCACTCTCCATTGCTGCTGCTGCTGCTGGGCATACACAGTTATTCCAGCTCAGAATTACTCGAGACAATCTAGCTTGTTTAATAAAAACATTTTTAAAGGTTTCATTTTAAGCAGTCATTAAATGTTCACGATTTTAATTTGAGCTGCGTGGTGCAGTTTAAAATCTTGATGACTAAATTTCAGCATTCGTTTTGCAAGTAATGCTGATTATAAAGTGACTAAATTTAAACTGATGAAACAGTTCCTGCTTTGCCTGGTGGTGTGATTATGTGTGAGACTAACAGATTTGCATTTGAGCCAAACTTTGGTTTTTGCACAACTGACACGCACGCCCAAAACACTCAGTTTTGTATTTTATCAGTTTGGAGACTTTTCTATGGTTTTTATGAGTTAATGATAGGAACTAACTCCCACAGGAACCATTTGGCATTTTTAGATTTTAATTAAAACATTAAATCTAAAAAAAAAATCCATTAGTAATGTACTTAAGCGTGGGGTAAGTTGTGTTTTTTCCACCTGCTTCTACATCTTGCACATTGTTGAGTGTTGTAGCATTTTCTAAATAATACTCCATAAACCATGAGCACTTATAGACATGTGTCGTCTTTTAAACATCTTGTAAAAGGCAGGTATATTCTGAACTCCTTTGATATCCATTTCTGTTGTTTTAACCTTCAACTATGGTTATTTCTATTGGCATTTTCCTTTTCAACTAATTCTTGAATACACCAGCCCAACTGCAAAATGTATATCTATGTATCAGAAATCAAAGAATATTTTTAGCTAAGTAAAGAGTTTGACTGTTTTTATACAAAAATAATTTTATACTCATTTAACTACTTGCTTACCTAAAAGAAACAAACAAGTAAAAAAAATAAATAAAATAATTAAATAAAGAACTTTAGAATAAATAAAAAAGACCGACATTCTGACATTTTCGAGGAGGAAGCTAACTTCTGAAAAGAAATCCCACATGAATATCCTTCATATGGAACAAAGCAAACTTAAATTACATTTCTAAGGTCAAAATGTTCTTTGTTCTCTGTGCAGATGTTTCCAGAAAACCAAGGGCTTTGAGCAGACCTCTAACCCTATTTGTGATTGTCTCTTCCCTCTATCTGTGATTCTTCAGGATTATGATCTGAGCCAGCTGCAGCAGCCCGATACTCTGGAGCCAGACATGATCAAGCCCGTCGGGATCCGCCGGCTGGACGAGCGACCAATGCACTCCGAGCCCAACTATCCCATCCGCTCGGCCGCACCCCATCCCGGAGACATAGGAGAGTTCATCCACGAGGTACGCCATGCGTCCGCTCTTCCGAAGTCGCGCCATATAAAATGGCTCGATGGCACCAGTGATAAGACTTAATGGTGATTGATTGGTTAATTGGACCAAGGTCCTTTTAGTTTTGTTGATCATTAGCCAGGCTCAGGGATTCAATATCTCATGCTAAACTCGGTGGATGTGCGCCCTCCCACGCACATGCACACATGCAGACCTCACAGGCTCTAAGCAATGCGACTGCGCTCAAAGCAGTGTGAGATTAGCAAGAAACTGCTTAAATCAGGTAATGAATTAAACATTACTGCTAAATGTAATCAGCCTCACTTAAAAGACAGGCAGGCTTTGTAGATGGCAGCATTTGCCAGTCTGTTTGACCAAACTGTGTTTTAAAGAAACCCGGCAGTTAGGATTTTTTGCCGTTTTTTTAGCATTCCAACAAAAATTGTCACTTATGAGTTTGGTTTATAGCCGTTTTATGTCTGTAGAAAGATTTGTTTGGACAAGAATTATGAATTATGTCAACTGAACGTCTATACGGTGTTTAGTCTGTGTTAGCACTCTGCCTGGACAGTGTTATGCCAAGAATAGAACTTTATTTGTACAATGTGGCAGGCTTTCAAAACCAAGTGCCTACCTAGACAGCTTTTTTGGGCACTAGAGGCATTTTAAACATTCAAAATGAATATGCATCCGGATGTTTGACTCACTACCAAAATCAGTTGGGTGCATGTAAATCATACATTTGAATTTGGCCCATGATGCCCATAAATGTTGTTTTTGTCTAAATCTAAATTTGTGTTCGAAATGCTGCACTTAGTACAACTCGTTTTCAATTGGAAGGAAATGGCGTTTCAAATGCTAGCTCTATAAGAAAAGTGACCATTATACCGTTGACTTTTTCGGCTGAAGTACATCATTTGTATTTGTGCACTTTGCTTGTATTTTTTAATATTTTGTATAGTTTTATTGTAATTATCACAGACAAGACATACAAATGAGTGTGCCCCACAAAAAAAATAAATAAATAAATAAAATAAATGAGAGAAGTGGTTAATAAATTAGCATTTATAAAGTCAGAAAAGTACCGTATTCTAATAACTTGATTTTGATTATGAGAAGGTTCAAAGATTAAACTTCAGAGGAACTTCTAAAGAGGTTTAAAAAAACGTACGTTTTTCGTTTTGAATAGACTGGGGATTGCCAGAGATTCAACATTTTCTTACATACTAGGAAATGGTCAGTACACAGTGGTCTTTGTGTTCATTCAAATTTTCGGATTCACCTGCGCACATATATTACAAACCGGTACAGAACAGTGTGAAATAGGACGCACACACTCTTTTTACTTAATGGGTTTCAGTTGTATTGTCGCTCCTTCCTCCTTCCTTCCTTCCTCTTCTCACTTTAGTTGTTTCTCATCCAGTGCGCTGACAGAGCGTTCAGTGTTTCATTGTTTAATTGCGCGAGCTCAGACTGTGCTTAGCTGTGCCGTTTCCAGAATGCAGCCGCTTATAAATAAACGCTTTAGCCTGTTCCAGAGCCCAGCATCTGTTTGCACGGCGACCCCAATCCTTCTCCGCTTCCCTCTCCTCCCATCTCCCCTCCTCCTCTTTTGTTCCTACTTCTTTTTCTCCATCCCATCCCATCCCATCCCCCTCTGCGCTTAAACAGCAATACCAAATGAGTAATTTAAATGGATGTACTAGACAAAGTTTGAAATGTGTCTATTTTAAAACCACATCCGTTCTGGTCATGTTCCCCCAGGGTCTCAAGGCAGCCGACACCGATCCCACGGCCCCTCCGTATGACTCCCTGCTGGTGTTCGACTACGAGGGCAGCGGCTCCACGGCCGGATCGCTCAGCTCCCTTCACTCCTCCAGCAGCGGAGGCGACCAGGACTATGACTACCTCAACGACTGGGGCCCTCGCTTCCGCAAACTCGCCGACATGTACGGAGGCAACGACGACTAGCTTACGCCATCACCGCTGGACCACAGAAAGAGAAGGAGGATCCGGAGGAGGAGGAAAATTAAAAGAAAAAACATCAAAAAAACAGTGTGGCACTTTTTTTTTATTGCGGGACGTGGACAGTGTGCAGAATCAAAACAATGGATACCCTAGAGAGACAGAGAATGAAGACTGAGAAACGAAGAGACAAGAAAGTGGAAGGAAGATCACCATGGCAACAAAACCAGGTCTCTCCGAGGCCCTCTGTTGTAGACGGAGGGGGTCTAATGAAGGAAATCTGCCTAGTTTTGGTTCAGTCCTGGATTTTTTCGCCCTAAGTTTGAAGGATCATCGGTACGAAACGTATGAAGGAACGCTTAAAGAACGTTAAATGAATGCTAAGTTACACTTGAATCTCACAGTACAGAAGCACTGGGATATTACGTGCCTTTTTGTACATTTTTTTTTTTGTTTCGTTTTTACATTTTCCTTTTTCGGTCTTTGTTCATTTGATCTGATGTTGTTTTTCTGTTCAATGGCTTTGGTGGCTCAGAGTTTTGGAGTGTTTTTTTGTCGTGAGCCTGTTTATAACGTTGATGCTTCTACACGCTTCTGTTTGCGTTTCTCACCGTCACGCTGTTCGTTAACGTCACGTATCAAAACAAAGACTTTGGAAGAGTGAGAGCGTCTAGACAGAGAGAACAGCTTTGTACAGTATGCTAGAAAATAGATTTCAGTTTCTCGTTTTTGTTGCATTTTCTCTTTTTTTACATATATATTCACCATTTTTCCACCAAAACGTTAACTTATGCAGCCGGTTGCAAAATGGGAGACGAGCGTTATTATTTGGTAGCAGAACTTTTTGTTTTGTTCATTTATTTCTCTCTCTCTCTCCTCTCTGCAGTTTTTTTGAAGTGATTTAGTATTTTGCAAATGAAAATGTTCTGTTTTTGTTTGTTTTTTCAAATGTCATCTGCCTTAGTCATCCTGGTATTCTTTCATGCCTGGTATTCTTTCATTTTTTACTCCACTGTAAATTAAATGGTGTGTACATAGTTTTTTGTTTCGTTTCTCCTCTTTTGATGTAGTCTACGAAGAAGAACGGGGCGTGAAGAACTTGTATATGTATAATTTGGACTACAGACAAAAGGATTTTTGCATGTTTTTATCTTTTCCGTATAAAACAGTCTTTCTGAAATTTATTTACACACAAATAAAGAAATGCCCACCTCAATGGCGACTAAAGCGAATAAGTGAGAAGTCTGGTCCAGATACCCGTTGCTTTCATTCCTCCCCTTTCGTAACACGTAACATTCCTTTTTGGTTTTTCCCTTTTGGCCCAGTTAATGACCTTCCATTTGCCCGTTCTCTGATTTCATGGCTTGACGTCCTTCGTCAAGGATTCCGTGTTGACCTTCCACTTCTTTTGTTCTTCTCTGCTACGTTCTGCATTTCCATTGTCTTCTCCCCCAGGGCCACTCTCATGGATCAACTGACGTTCGAGGCCATACTCCTAAATGCACGATCCTTCGGGATCTTCATGTTTGAACTAAACTGTAAAGGTGGACCGAAGCCCTCATCATAACCGTCTCTGCCTGTTAGAGAACCGTGTTGGTGTGTGTGCGCGTGTTTGTATCACTGGATGCAGTCAGAGAGGGCCAATTAAAAGAGCAGGATGGAATTACGAGGCCAGTCCACTCATGAGGCTCAGCCATAAGATGATTAACAGCTTTTTAATGAACGATGGCTGTCCTGAGTTCTGTGGGCTCTGTTTGCAATTACTTGTTGATATTATGACCCATTGCAGCCCAAATGACCAATAAAAGTCTAATTTTGGAAATGTTGATTTGTTGGTTTTCTTTTGCTCTATTGGTGTTTTAGCTCTGTTTCAGAAACCTAGCAAGTCCCTAGATAGTCAGTTGGCTTCTAAGGCAGGAACCTAAGCATCCTGGGACCTCACTAGTGACCAGTTTAGACAAGCAAATCACAAAATCACAAATCCACGTGGGAGACTCAACTCGCAATTGATTTAAAAAGAGTTGTTGTCAAATGTTAGTATGTTGCTGAGCTAAAAGCTTTCTTAATAAATTGTATCCTATGATCTTAATAAGCATAAAAATTAGTGATAAAATAAAATAAATCAATTTCATCTGAAACTGCAATAAAATAAAATAAAAAATACATTTTTGGTTTCAGCTGAAATGGTTTTGAAAGGCCGAAACAGTGATGTTAAATTAGTGCAATTTAACATTTATTACAATTTGTTTGGCTGAAATATAATAAAACCAAAATATAAAAACTGAATATATTTTACTACAACTGCTTTAAATGATCACCTGATACACTGAAACGTACCAAACTGATAACACTGATAAATACATATCAAACAAAAATAAATGCATTCATTGCATGTAAGATAATACATTTTTCATTACACAGAACAATTTTCATCAGCATTTTTCAGTATTGAATAAAATACTAATCTACAAATAACATTTTGCTTTATCCACCATTTCGAAATTATTTTTCTCAGTGCATTATGGGATCACCTGCTGCTGCCTTTGGATAAAATTAGGTATCTTAATTAACTAGCCGACATTTTTAACAGCCTTTGTGTCTAAAACCTGTCTGCTATGCCCTAAAATGCTGCCTACGTATGCAGCTCACAAGGATTTGGAATGAGATAATTGTATATATGCATGCTAAATGGGCTCCATTAAATGGAAAAAGGAAATGCCGTTGCATACCTTGACCTTAAAAGTGATTACTGGCAGCTGGGGTCATTATCTGGGTCTGTGCGTGCCTGCCTCCATCATTTGAGTCAGTCTACAGTCCACACACACACACCAACTTGTGTATATCTGTACTCCCTTCAGGGCTATCCTTTGCTCCGCCTTCTCTATCTAACGTTCTCCGGGGACTGAGATTATTGTGCCAACATCAAAGCCTGGCCTCCCCATGTCCCATTGTGTGTGACTGAGAGAATGAGAGAGCTAAAAAGTGGAAGTCTTGTCGCTTAAGGTCACATGAAGGATGGGGAATAAGCTTTTCTCTGTACTGCTATCTCCTTCATTCCACACTCTCTACGTACAGTATATATGTACATATAAAACTCCTTCCTGCCTTTTATATTTACAGTTTCCTATTTCCTTTTTATACTCCATGTTCCATCCCCTTCTTTCTCTGTCCTTTGTTTCAATTTTTGTGCTTGGTTTTGTCAGTAATGGTCTGGGCAGTCCAGTGGAACACTTGATCCTTTGTTACGCCAAAGGAGTGTGTGTGTGTGTGTGTGTGTGTGTGTGTGTGTGTGTGTGTGAATAATAGACAGAAGGAAAGGCAGTGAGTGCAGCAGGGATTTACTAGGAAAGAGATTTAAAATTTGGTATGAGATATACATTTCTGTTCATATGTTTACATACCCATTGTAGGAGCATTTTTAGCTTTTTGTTTGTATGTTTTAAATAAGAATCATACAAAAAAAATCTAATTTTAAGTAAGCTACTGCTCTAAGGAACTTATCTGGCATAACAGATATATTCAGATAGGCCTGCACAAATTATGCTGATAAAACTTTACATATACCCTTAGTAGGCCTATTATTATTTTGTCTTACAAATATCTGTTATGTAGCTTCTTCTGGGGAGTACATTTTTGTGCAGTGTTTTTTTTTTTGTTTTTTTACAGAATACAGATATATGTAAAAATGTTTTTAGCTGACAGGCTTAGCCCACACCTCTGCAGATGCATAGGGAGTCATCCTTTGATTGAATATTTATATTATAGGCCTACTTGTATAAGCATATAAATTTATGTTGTGAAATTTTAGATCTGTTTAGATCTTTTTTTAATCAATCAAGTCTTAGAACACTTTACAAAAAAATGCGGTAGGTTAGTCAATTTTTATCTTTGTTCTTAAAGGGTAACTCCACCCCAAAATGAAAATTTTGTCAATCACTTACCCCCATGTCGTTCCAAACCCGTAAAAGCTTCATTTGTCTTCGGAACACAATTTAAGATATTTTAGATGAAAACCGAGAGGCTTGTGACTGTCCCATTGACTGCCAAGTAATTACCACTGTCAAGGCACATAAAAGTATGAAAAGCATTGTCAGGATAGTCCATCTGCCATCAGTGGTTCAATCTGAATTTTATGATGCGACGAGAATACTTTTTGTACGCAAAGAAAATAAAAATAACGACTTTTTTCAACAATTTGTCTGCTCTCTGTCTCTCCGCGTCAGCGTAGCGCCATTTGAGAGATTATCCGCTGGACGCAAACTACGTACGCTCTTCTGTATCAGCCGCAACACAAGGATGCGCTATTTTCGTTCAAATCAAAGCGTAAATGACGTAGAATAGCGCATTCCCTAATTGATTCATTAATAAGTTTGGCTCATGAGAGTCATTTGTACCTAAATCGAACTACACTAGTCGGCCTGTAAAATTTGTATGCGTGCATCCCGCGATGACGACATAACAGTAAAGGCCAAAACACACAGTACGATTTTCGGCTTTCCCAGACGAAAGATTGGCATCGTGAAACAATCGTGGCGATTTCTGTGATCGTGGCTCCTAATTGGTGCTCCTGTGTCATACAGTTAGACAGGTTCAAAGACGGCCGTTGTCACAGTCTTGCGACCAAAGATAGCCTGAGATACAGCTTGATCATCGCACAGTGTGTTTACTGCTACGACCCACACTTAAAGACCAACCAATAAAAATGCGACATGAAATCAACGCAACATGGCACTAAAACATAAAACTGCTTACCTCAATCTTTTATCCCTTCCTCTTTCACCGCTTTAGTGCTGAAAAAAATTGGAAGCGGCAAAAGAAGAAGCGATAAGAGCTTGAGAAGCAGTTTTATGTTTCAGCACCATCATGTCGCGTTGATTTCATGTCGCATTTTTATTGGTTGCTCAGTAAACATGGATCGTACCAGCAAACAAACTGTGCGATGACCATGCTGTGTCTTAGGCTATCTTTAGTCACAAGACCGTGACAAAAGCCTTTTTGAACCTCTCTCACTATACAACACAGGATCACCGATTAGGGGCCACGATCACAGAAATTGCCACGATTGTTTCACTCTGCCAATCTTTTGTCTGGGACAGCCGAAAATGTGCAGTGTGTTTAGGGCTTAAGTCGTTTCTTGAGATTATTTTGCGGTAGATGGTGTTTGTATCACACGGTATACAGACTGCAAACTCCCATTCACAACACAAGGTAAATAGGCTATGATTTATTTTGCCGTGTTGCTGAAAAGCAGTGCAGGAACACTCTTTTATGTTCTTTTCTATTTTTAACCAAGTAGGTTAGCCATCCTACAAGGGGATTCTGCAAGGGGTATGTAAATTTATGAGCACAACTGTGTATTTGTACAAAAGCACCAGTAAAGAGAAAGGGAGGACTGCATGTGTATGTAAGGGAAAGAGTGTGTGACGGGGAGTTTGAGTTTGAGGCTCTAAAAATAGGACTTGGTGCTGGCTGGAGGATGGAGATGACATTGATCAACTGATACAGGGAGAACAACTCTCATCCCCCATCTCACTCTCTCTCTCTCTTTCTCTCTGTTTCTTTCCTGAGGTCTTAACTCTGCCTTTTACATTCCTGCTTTGCCATTGCTGTCAGGGTCAAACTCACTCCCACACAATTGTGAGTGTGTGGATTTGGGTATGAGTTTGTGTGTGTATGACTCAGTTTTTCCTTTATCCAAACTAAAACGTTTGTTTATGATTCATTGTGAAAGGCAAATTAACCATCTAAAAAGGTTAATCAAAGTTCTGTTATCATTTACTCACTTCAAAACGTCTGAATTTCTTTATTTTGTAGAGCACAAAACTGATTTTTGATGTCAAACCTGGCGTAACCCATCAAAGGGGGAAATTTTCTGTCACAAATCCAACACCCTCTCAAAGCACACTCTGAATTTTTGTCAAAATCCCAACACACTCTTCCAACACACATCCATTTTGTGAAAATCCCAACACGCTCTTCCAACACAAATCCCAACACACTCTCAGTTCATAGCTTTTTTTATGTTTTGGTGAACTTGTGGTTAATTCACATGAATTTGTTCAGTCTCAGTTTTCATATGATCTGCTTACACCCCAGTCATACAAAATCACCACTTCATAAAATAGATAGCAAAAACATATCTCTCTTTTTTGAAATTGTCACATGGCTTCAAAAGCTTAAAATATAGTACATGAGTTATATGGATTATTTTAATGATAATTTTAAACTTTTTGTTATTTTTTAGCTTGACAACCCCAGTCTCCATTCACTTTCATGAAAAAATGTTGTACAAGATTGGTGTTGAAACAATTTTCACTCAAAAATTGCTATTAAATTTCACCAATAATTACAAAGAAACTGCAAGTAACTCTGAATTAAACATGTATTTAAACATAAATAGTATTTTCTTGTAAAATATATTCCAATAATCTTTCAAAAATTCTCCTATTGTGTTCATCCCAGGAAGAAAGAAAGCCATATAAGTTTGAAATGACTTGCAGTATATACTTTTCAATAAACGTCACTGCTGGTTGAATTATTCCTGTAATTATTGTATAGGAGGGTAGCATGTTTGGTGAGTGGGATCGAGCACTCCCACATATCTGCTACGTTAATGAATCAGATTAATTGAAACATCCAGTCCAGAGCTGATGTGTAGATTCATAATGTACTAGAAAGCATAATGTACCCTTCATTTTGCAATTCAAATTTGATTACATTTGTGGATGTCAGCATAGATGTTACTTCCCCATGCTCGGACATTCAAGATCACATGACAAAGGGAATGATGCAGGATGTTACTTTGGCTTGTTGTCCACAGAAATGGCCTGAAGAGTCAACAAGAGCTTCTCTCTCCCTGTCTGTACTGATGTGAGTGGACATGAGAGGGAGATCGGGCCAGCTATATCATTGTACTGACAGGGTCTGTCCACAGCTCTGGGGAAGAGAGAGTCATTCAGATAACGCATTCGGTCCCGTTTTGGATGTAGTCTGCTGAAATGCCAAGTAGATTTAGAGCACTTTGCCATGCTGTGTCACAAAAAGAGGCTGCTTTAGACAAATGTCCTCTGATGATATATCATACCGCCTGTTTTCAGGTGGTTTAGGTGCTTCTTGAAATCAATCTTTCATCAGAATATCTTAAACCGCATGTTTGTGGACACTGGAAGGAAAATGACAAATGAGATTTTTTTTTTTTTCTTTCCTCAAGGAATAATTTACAAAAATGAAAATTTGCTGAAAATTTACCCTCCGGCCATCCAAGAGATGAGATTGTTTCTTCTTAGGAACCGATTTGGAGAAATTTAGCATTATATCGCATGCTCACCAGTCCAAGCAGCTGATAAAAACATCACAATAATCCACAAGTAATCCACACAGCTCCAGGGGTCCGTTCTTCATACCTCGCTAACTCAGTTAGCTGGATTTGATTGTTGACGGTTTCGCTTGATCTTGGATTGGTTGGTTCTTCAAAGCTCATCCTGGATTTGCTGCCATAGCAACAAGTCCATAAGCTTAAACCTGTTCGGGAGCAGGCTTATTTAATGTAAACAGGATTAGATTGCATCTTTTTAAGTAGAATTGATACTTAAAATCTGTCCCAGCCACTGCTACTTTATTAGAAGAGTACCCTACTGATCCAGAGACAGTAGTTTAAAATAATAATTGAAAAATGAATTGAAAAATAATATAATGTAATGTTTAAAGAAACAGCGATTTAAAATGATCACCTTAATGATTTTTTTTTTTTTAACTTTACAAGACATTAATTGATGAACTGGAGTCACGTTGACCCCACAATCTGTGATCTAACAGTGCTCAGATTTTGTGAGATACTGAATTCTGTAATCAAAAATTAGGTTTCAGTATGAATTTGGATGTTTCTTTTGATCATTTTGGAAGACATTTTTTAAGACAATTATCTATCTTTATACTCATACTGTATGTCAAACTTGTCTCATATGTGTCTTATTAATCCTCATAAGGAATTTCAGTGAAGCATTTAAAAATTGAAAACTGCATTATGCTCTACTCAGCTATTAAAGAGCAACTTCTGAGCAGTAAAATTTTACTCTCCGTAACCACATCACGCATATAAATGTGTGTGTGAACAGCTGAATAATTTTATGGCGTGTGCATGTTACAGCAAACTGCTGGGTCGGGAAATGTGGCTTACTGCTCATAATGATATAATCCAGCAATGGGAGCATTACATTAAGCAGACCCAAAGCAAGTGAAAGGAAAGAAAGCAGACCTACATCAAACTAGCAAGCGGAAATAAAGGCCTTGTGTCTGTGAATACTCCTGGAGAATAATGGACTTTTATAAAGGGATATACCACGGTACAAAAGCATGAATACCGCTTTACGCCTCTAAAGCCAGATTCTGCTTTCGGACAAGAAACATTCTCAGATGCTATTATTCCAGCTGAGGTGAAGACGGTGTTTTGAAGAGCATGTTTGTGGTTCTACACATTTCGAAATGCTTGTTTGTCTGTGTGTTTGAATAATTCATCCAGAGATGCTGAATGTGCGCTGGTGCCCACACCTAGTGCCTTTTCCTCTTATTTCTCCTCTTTAGCTAAGAGATGGTCTCTTTTTATTACCTATGACATGTCTTTTTCTCTGTTCCTTGGTTGATTTCCTCTTCTCTGTCCTACTCTGTTGACCCTCTTTATATTATAATAGTGTACTCTTTAAAGGGGTCATCGGATGCCCATTTTGCAGAAGTTGATATGATTCTTTAGGGTCTTAATTAAAAGTCTATAACATACATTGGTTTTGGTTTTTTAGTCCATGTTGCTTTAAATGCTAATGGGCTCTGCTGACCCCGCCCTTTCTTCCGTGGGGTGACGAGCAGTACTGTTTACTTTAGCCGCGAAACTGGCTAACTAGTACATTATTAGGAAAGTCGATTTGCAAAGATTCATAAAAAACCCTTATACTCACTTCTGTTGGCGAGGCTGGATCACGAATGATTCGCACGAACACAGATACAGAACACATTTAGGCAGATTGGGGATCGGCGCATTCACTTCAAAGTGAAAGTAACATTAATCCTCTGCGTCATCAGCAGCTCAGATGTCGGGAGTAAATGACGACTGCTATATTCATTATTACATCCAAAAACAAAGCACCTCAATCGCTTAATCTGAGACAGCTTGTCTTCCCCTGCACCGGAGTCGACACAATGGCGGTCGGACTGTTTACAGCTCACTCAGTTCACTCAGCTCACTCAGGGCGGGTCTAAGGTCTAAGGGTCTTGTCAATCAACTATCGTGGCAGGGGCCTGTACAGAACTACGTCATTCTGACAGGAATCTCAGAACAGCCTGATTTGAGAAAGGGGATTTTAACATAGAGATTTAAAAAAAAACACTGGGTGGATTTTTATAATTATAAGATGCATGTGTACACACACTTCCAACACACATTTATGTTTAAACAGCTTGTAAAGTGAATTTTGCATCCGATGACCCCTTTAAAGCTGTACTCTGTTTGCTTTCTTAATGCACATTCTTGGTTTTATTGTGAACAGCTTATCAGTGTATGTCAAAAACTGTTTATATTTGTAACATTTGATTAGGTCATGTCAGGAGGAATCCAATATTTCATAATATTTTGACATACACTACCATTCTACACTACACTCAAACTGTATAATGTTAAAAATTTATGATGTTACTGAAAAAGTATCACAGTTTCCACAAAAATATTAAGCAGCACAATATTGATAATAATAAGAAATTTTCCTTGAGCAGCAAACCAGCATATTAGAATGATTTTGCCATCACAGAAATAAATTACAAATGTTAAAACAGAAAACTTTGCTCTAAAATCAACATTTGTTGCCTGTTTCTGTCCGTATTCAATATAAAATTGGTTTGTTAACCTTTTAAATGCTTATAAATAAAATATATAGTAAAATAAAGTATAAGAATATTACTATTATTAGTGTAAGTGGCCTTTTTGCTATAAAAACATACAATATGTTTCAGAACCCAAAAATTCCTCTCCAGTCTAAATGGACCATTATTGTTTTCGCTTTGCAAAAAAAAAAAAAAAAAAAAAAAAAAAAAAAGGATTGTTTTGAAATTGCCCACACTGTGATTTCATTTGAATATCTTTGTCCTGACAACATAACATAAATGTTGTGATGACTCTATCATGAAAGCATAGAAAGTCTATAAATGACAAATATATCTTTAAGGAATACTGGTTTGACTTTGTTGACATCAGTTCCATGTGCATAATCAAGGGGTCGTTGATAATTTCCCATGCAAAATTGTTAACCATCATTGCAGTGGCAGTTTACATTGAAGTCTTAAAGTCAGTATGAAATGAAATTTCATATGTTTTCTAAATGCATGTTATCTTATTGTGAATTATTCACTGATGCATTTTTTTTTTTTTTTTTTGGTAAAATGTCATAACTCAATATTCTCTCTGATGGCGTAGGCAAGACTTCTTCTATCATTTTGTTTGTTTAAACCCCACCACTAGCAATCGATGGTAAGCTCGCATTCTGATCTGCCTCCATCCAATCAACAGCTGATGGATAGAACCAAGTCCCCAACCTACATTTTTTACCTTTTCCGATATTCTTTCACTCAGATGTACATCACAATATAGAAGAAAAGATCTGTTGCTGCTTTCATTTGATCGTGACTTTAAAGGCCAGGTGGCCCCAAAATGTATTTCTTTAAAAGAAGGTATTTGGAAGAATGTTGGTAACCAATATCCAACAGTAGCCATTGACTTCCATAGTATTTTTCCACACTATGGAAGTCAGTGGCTACTGTCAGCTAAATAGCTGAATAGCTAACCCAAGAGGTCAAGGTTTAGCTAGATAGCATGTGTTTGTTAGCCCCTGTTGACTATAAAAGTTCCATTATGTTATGTAAAGCCCACCATCCTACGTAATTTTTTTTTGTTTTTTTTTCATGTTGCCTATGCTTTTTGGTTCTGCATCAGTGGGAATTGCTGAATGAAAAAGAGAATCTAAATATATTTTTTGAACTGCTAAATGCCTGAACAGTTAACGAAAATGCATGGCTTTAAGAAAATCTCAAACACCACCATTTTCCTTTTTCTTCATCCTTCATTTCAAGGTACAATGGCACCCAGTAAAGCCTGGCTGTAATGTGTGTCTCTCTCTCTCTCTTTCTCTATTAGAGTATAGCCTCTAGTCATGTTATCTATAGTGTTATTCCACTGAGATACGGGGGAGGAGGGTCTTAATGCTCCAACATTACATTACAGTCACTGTTACAGTTTTCTTCTGTCTGGATTTGTGTGCCTATGTGCGTTTATGGGTTTATACGCAGTGTGTTTGTTGTTTTCATCTCACCCTGACTTCTATAAAAGCCTACAGCAAAACCACAGGTTCAGGACTGAAACACTCTCTAGACATGGACACATTCAGTCCCACCCTGCAGCTTGTCACAGACGATGAAAGACAGAAATGAGCAAAAAAATGAAGCAAGCCAGCTACACGTCAGGACATTGAATATTTAATACTTCAATACAGAGCAGTGCGACTATCTAATAACTCTTTTAATTAGCGCTGGTTAATAGAATTTGCTTTCTCGATGTTTCATTGTCTATCTCCCACTCCCTTCTCTTTTCTATTTCATTCACACTATCCATCTCTGTTCTCTCGTTGCCCTCAGGGGTTTTCTCTCCTTTTGATTGTGGGCTTTGGAAAACTGGGATTTGAGTTAGAAGACAATGAAGTTGGACTCTATCTTGCGGCAAATCCCAGAGGGTAGTTGGTGGACCATGCATTATGGAGCATACCTTCACTTCTCTGCACCGCTAGTTTTAGCATTGCTTGCTTGCCTTCCACTGCTGCACCAACAGTCACTCGCACAAGTTCACACATCACCAGCCAAAATGAAATTAGGGGCGTTTGGGTGGGCTTTTAAACGAATGGGCGGGCCTACAGGCAAATTGGTGTAGGAGTTCATAGAGGAATAATTGCATGTTTCTATTAGTACAGCGAAACACTTAGAACCACATTGACAAATGAAGTATAAATCCAATCAGAACATTATATGGTTTGTCTATGTTCTCAACACGGCCTTGGGTATTTTCACAAGAATAGAACATAAAGGATGTTCATCTAAGAAATGCTCACATTCTGTCCTAACCAGCCACGACATGGAGATTTTATTTTTGGAATGATTTTTATTTCTGTAACTTCATGGCTGACAGCTCAATGATTATCTCCAGTACATATGTTTTTTATTGTATAAAAAATGGTTTGAATTCATATGCCATTCTTGTGTGAGCCGTAATGAAACCAACAATTAATTTACTTTAGATCTTAATAATAACTTAAAGAATGAAACAGTGAACTCTGTGGACAAACCAGCGTTCTATGACAAACATTGTATCAGTCACCAAGTATTTGTTCTAAATGTTAAAATCGTTTGATTTTCATAAATTTGATTATGCACTTACCCAGTTTGTTGGGTGTTTGAGACAGCAGCCCACATTCTCTCTGATCTGATGGGCTGCTGTTCTATATATATATATATAAACCCTTAAATCAAGCTTGTTATTTTTTGTCCATTACTAAAATGTTACAAATTACATTTTATGTTCTGTAGTATATTACATTTTAAAAGTATCCCTCCCAACTGCAAGGTTGCTGTCTACACTATTGTTCAAACGTTTGGGATTGGTTAGCTTATATTTTTGAAGCAAGTCATTTGAGCTAAACAAGGCTGTATTTATTTGATCAAAATACAGTAAAAACGGTAATAATGTGAAATATAGCTGTTTTCCATTTTAATATGTTATAACGTCATTTTATTCTTGTGATGAAAAGCTGAATTTACAGCATCATTAATCCAATCTTCAGTGTCACATGATCCTTCAGAAATCATTCTAATAAGCTGATTTTGGTGCTCAAGAAACATGTCTTTGATAAATAGAAAGATCAAAGGAAATAGAAGTCTTTACTGTCACTTTTGATCAATTTAATGTGTCCTCGCCGAATAAAAGTATTAATTTATTATTAATACTTCCAAAAAATGTCAAAAAAATTCTTACTGGCCCCAAACTTTTGAAGGGTAGTGTATATGAAGCGCACTAAATCGGTCACTTGTGGGACGCCGACTTAGAAGGCAGTAGCTTGTGTTTTGAAAGAATGCTAGGCTTCCCACTCCGATCCGTACAAAGTGTAGTGATTACTAGGTTTGAATCACCCTCTTGACACTAATCTAGATCATTACATAAGCTGATGTATTGTTTTGTGGTAATGTGAAACACCATTTGCCGGAGTGTTGGGGGTTGGAGCTCAGAGTGTGATTATGGGAGATCTGGCTGTGGGGAGAATACAGCAGAGGATCTCCTGCTGGGAGACAGTATGTCTGAAGAGCACAACAGGAGCCCGGGGGCTAGACACGGATGATAGGTTTAATGGTGCGTCTGTGCATTAACGTCACAATATGCTACTCAAACTCGCTTCTGTCTAATTGCCTGATGTTTGATACTTCTAAAATGTCCTAATTCCTGAAATTAGCCACTGTTACTTGTTTTGTTAATCATATTTTTTGCAGTTTGCAGCGTGTGTGTGCTGTCTTACCTGACCATCTGGAGAGTATCCTCCCTGACCCAGCAGCCATCTGGGTCCAGTCCAGGATTCACGTCCGTTCTGCTACCATCTGACGCACCACACACACAAAATCTCACAGTGGGGAGAAAAGTTTCAGACTCATTTGCTTGATATCCTGATGAGTTATTGGAGTGACTAAGTGGATGTCAATATATGCTTATGTGAGCATGTGGGTGAGTTTGTGCATCTAAAGTGCTTAAAGCGCACAGCCCTGGTGTGGTGGAAGTGTTTATCACGCATAAGCCGTATTTGGACGGGACTAGTTTTCCCTGAGGAGGTCAGGTAAATATGGAGTTTCGCAGACGTAGGTTTAATTCTTACACAGCCTTGGTAAAAATTACAGAGCTAATTACAGAACGTTTTTCAGCTAACTCAGGGGTTCCTCGAAGAAATCTTAATTAATTCCTTCAGTTAATTATATTCATAATACTAAAAATATATTGCAAATAAATTCTCTCAATTGTTTTTGTGATGTGCGCATCCAGAGCACTTGACCTTTCAAAGCACCCACTTACAGGCAACAAAAACTCTTGGTAATAAAAACTGAATTCTGAATAGCATAGTTGCATACTGTTCTTATTATTTTTGCCATCACATCTTTTATATAGTATTTCTTCATCAATCTTCAACAACACTGGACCTTTGGTTTAATAATGTCCAGTAGTATATATTCATACTTGCACCTTTTTTTCTTTTTTTGCTTTTAATTTTTGTGAAAGTCATGAACATTTACACTACATCTCAAATAATGTTTTATTTTTAGTAGCATTCTGTAGAGGAAATGGTGACGGAGCTGATATTTTTTTAAACATTTTTTAAAATAAAATAGCTGCATTTTATATATATTCTTACATATATGTATGCATATATATATGTGTGTCAGGGGCGTTTCCTCCGAGGAGGCAAGGGAGGTAGTGCCTCCTCAAAAAATTGGATGAGAAAATAATCGATATTACAAACATAAATCGCAAATATTACTAAATATGGCATTAAAAGTATAAAATTAACTCGTTTTTATAAAGTAACGCTGTCAAACAGCGACACCCGCAGGTAAAGTTACAGCGGAGGCTTGCCTCCCTTCGGTCTATTGACTTAAAACAGAGACCCTAAAGCGTGCGGTGACTTTTCTGGAGGCTCATTGAGATGAATGGGGGAAAGTCACGTGAGAGGAGGCAATAGGTGCGTTCGACTTCATGCAGCACTTAGCAGACCGATCGGCGGCTGACTTGAAGCAGTGCATGCCGGTTAGAAATTTAGTCCGACTT
>JAFVLL020001345.1:42177-64906 GCA_021397915.2 Tor tambroides
ACTATGTGGGTGTTACTGCTGAGGGATTTAACGATGGAGCTGCAGTGATATTTATGACCCCATTACAGAGGGTAAAATTAATTCTGTAATTATTTGGGGCCGGGGCAGATGTGTTGAAAGTGCCGCAGTGTGTATATGTGTGAGTGTGTGCATCACCTAATGTATTGAATTGAGCGTGTGGGTGTTTGTGAATGTAACTGTTGTTCTTTTCGCTGTGTTTTTTTACTTTACCAGGTGCCAGAGATACAGTTTCCGCGGCACAGTGTGGTTGTCAAGGGCGACAGCAGTGTGAATCGCGTGAAAAGAGACTGGGTCATTCCTCCTGTCAACGTGCTTGAGAACTCCAGAAAACAATTCCCTGAAGAGCTTGTGAAAGTGAGTGTGTACACAAAGAAAAACAACACTGGTTCATCATATGAAGTGTGTTCGAAAACGTATGATGAAAATAAACAGTAATTCATTCATCGAGTTGTTATTCGAGAGCAGAGTAACTCAATTTTATGTTTATCCTGCAAAATGTGTGTGTGTGTGTGTGTGTGTGTTTCAGATCCAGTCAGATAAGGACAAGAGTAACACACTGCGCTATAGCGTGACCGGACCAGGAGCCGACCAAAACCCCACCGGCCTGTTTATCATCGACCCCATTACAGGATTCTTGTCAGTCACCAAACCGCTGGACAGAGAACACATCCCCAACTTCCATGTAAGTGTGTGTTTATGACTTCACATCCTGAGATGTGATATAAAACTTAAAATATTTATATGTGCAACATTTTTCAGATTTATGAAACCTTATCGAATGCCTGCATAAGGTTTTTCTCTTAAAATATCTTTTTTAATGGAAGATTCCCTACTGAAATAATCATATATTTTTCTATGCATATTGGCATCCACATGTCATGCAATGCATTTAACGTTACTAAAACTGGGAAAATAGATGATACAGATGGTACGTCAAACGTGCCTATAAATATATTATACTTGTACATACATGTTTATACATTGTACTTATATTTTAAAAATACCTGCATGTAATTACATCTGTAATTAATTTCTGTGATTACACTGTTGACCCATCCCTTACACCTTAACCCAATCCTTAAACCTACCCATACCACCAAACCTGTCCATAAATTTACCCGTATCCCACCTCAGTAGCATCAAAAGTGCTTTGCAATACAATATGAACACAATAAGTACATTGCACTTATTTGTTGATGTAAGTACATAGTAGTTAAGGCCATCTAATATAAAGTGGGACCAAATATTTTTCTTAGTTACTTTGCACAAAATATCCTCAAAACAAGATCCATTTTTCCATTTTTTCAAATGTATGAGACCTTAGGAATATCTGCATAAGATTTCCTTTATAATTCTGTTTTATTGGAAGATTCCCTAATGACCATAATCATGTTTTACTATCCATGACCTCATCTGCATATAATTTACATATGCATATTGACACCCAGATATGTAATGCAATGCATGTCTGTATTATACTTGTAAGATATATGTATTATACTCATAAAAATATTTTTTCTTAGTAAATTTTTATTAAAAATATTTTTATAATAAGATCCATTAGCAAATTTTCCTTTTTATAGCATATGTTCTCATGCATTTTCAAGTAATTAAGTAAAATGAATGTAAATTTGTATCTCCTGATTGATGATAAAATGTATGCGTAAGATGGTGTAAGCACTTTTCAGGGCCCAGCGCACACATTGTTTAAAGATCAGACCTTTGCTCTTTAGATCCATGCATTCCATCTAGGATAGAGAGAAACTCTCTAAAACTCCCAATAAATTACGTGTGTCAGGGTTACCATGGCAGCCAGTCTGAGAATGTGACCTTTGACATCCCTCTAATCCACTGTACCATGAAGAGGAGAGCAGACAAAATTAAACTCGGAGGAGCTTATCCTAACACTAAGTCACACACACACACACACACATTCATTCATTGTGCTCGCAGGGGGGCATTCCCTAAATCTGGCTTTTCCTAAGTAAGAACAATCCTCAATCTCCCCTGGAAGTAGTTGCAAACTTTTCCTGCCTGGTTTCAATACCCTTTCACTTCACTACTGGACCCGAGAGGCTGTTAACCTCCCTCAGTGTCCACCTAATCCACATTCAGATTCAAATTATGCAGAGATTACATGAATATGAAATGATTTGCTCCCTAATGGTGCCAAAGGTGGAGCATCAGGCTTCTTTCTGTTAGCTCATGCATATATGCAGCAGGCCTAAGACTGCTTTAGCACGCAAACTGCAACCAAGTCAGCTGCAGCAGTTGCTTAACGCGAATAACCTCTCTAAGTGAGTGTGGTGTTTAAGAGCCTCTTTTCCGCTGACAGTGTGTCAGTACTGCCGTTATAGTTTTACAGTTTATTCGCAATAACTTCTGAATGTTGCACTGGCATAGAGGCACTGAAAAAAAAATACTGCGGACTCAAAAAGTACAAATGTGTTAGTGTAGTGTAATTTTGGAAGGAATTTATAGTAAATAGTAGTAATGTGGTAGATGTTATTTGCTGCTCAGATTGAGTTTTGTTTTTCCGAAAAGTGTTTTCATGTAAAGTGTGTGTTTGCATTCACAGCTACGTGCTCATGCTGTAGACATCAATGGGAACCAAATGGAGAACCCCATCGACATAATCATCAATGTTATTGATATGAACGACAACCGGCCTGAGTTCACACACCAGATCTGGAACGGAACTGTGGATGAGGGCGCCAAACCAGGTACACATATTCACATTTACATTTTTAACTCATAATTTATGACACACCTTCCCCAATGAAGTGAAAACTGACATTTCTTGCTTGGCTCTAGGTACATTTGTAATGACAGTGACCTCCCAGGATAAGGATGACCCAAATACAGCCAATGGAATGCTCAGATACAAGATCCTCTCCCAGACCCCAGAGAGCCCCTCCTCCAGCATGTTCACTATCAACAACAAGACCGGCAAAATCATCACTGTAGCTGCAGGTCTAGATCGTGAGGTATGAGGAAGTGTGTGCTGGTGTCAACAATATACAACAATACTGTAAACCAGAGGTACTCAACCTGTGTTAAGGCCCATTCACACCAAGATAAATAACTATAAAGATAACTATAATGATAAATAAAGAGGCGCAAGGTGCGTTTCCATTACAGATTTGCGCAAAACCTTTGCGATATTTTAGAAATGTTGATAAAAAACTATTGTGAAATGACAGCATTTCCATTAACCGATGTTATGTGACTAAAATGCAGTTTTACGTATATATCGCAGCCACTGCACTAGCCATTATTTTTAATCAAAGGAGACGTAGGCGTGTATCATTAGCCAAGCAGCGCAGAGAGTCACTTCTGGGACGCTTCTGAAATGTGCCGCGCCGCAGATGGTATAAACACAAGCATTGACTAGAGTGGCCAGTGACCGTGTTGGAGCCGTAACGTGCCACAGACGTATGCAGTGTAAATGAGGGGTTATCCAAGCATTAATGGCAAGGAAAGCCCTTAATACTTGTGAGTGGCCACATAGGAGGTGTTTCTTGGAGGTTATAGTACATTAAATGATAATGTGATTGTTACGTACACCAGGTGACCTGGAAATGTGAAAAAAAAAAAAAACGGTTTCCATTTCAGTTTTGCGAAAATATTACTTTTTCAAATTGCCTGAAAAACCACCTCATGCGAACATAAAAACTTTTTTGCGAAATATGGTAGTTTTCATGAAATTGACTTTCCATTGGGCTTATTTTCAGTTCACAATTTCAGTTTGCGCAGTTTGAAGGGTAATGGAAATGCAGCTACTGTTACTTTGTCTGCGGTTTTAAATGCTCAAGCTCAGGTGGATTCTGATTGTCTGTCGATGTTTTTAATTGTTCAACAGCTAGAAAAAGACGTTTTGAGAGTGATTCCAATAATATTTTTTATCTCTGTCTTTATCGTTGTAGTTGTAGTGCGGATGTCCTTATTTTTATACAATTAGAATTGGTGTGAATGGGCTTTGATTTTAATATTATTTATTGTAGTACTTCAAGTTAAACTTCTTTTATTTCAGCTAGTTGCCAAAACAACATTTTGAATTTTCGCTATCTAATATACACAAATCTTCATCCAATATGTTTTATTTTATTTCAGCCTTATTTTAATTGCCAAAAACTATTTTTCATTTTGGTTAACAATAAAAACACTGTTCTCAAATGTTGAGTTGGAACCAAAAAATGTGCCGCTAGTCTGTTTTGGTGTTCTGGGTTAAGTAATAGGACGCAAACATAATGTTTTCCAGATTCCTCATCTTGTCAGCCACTGATGTAAACCATTTCTATCTTGCATTTTCAAACGAACTTATCTTGTTTTGTTTTTGCTGCCGAGCAGAAGGTGCCTCAATATACCCTGATCATTCAGGCTACCGACATGGAGGGAAACCCCACGTATGGTCTGTCCAACACCGCCACTGCTGTCATACGCCTGCTGGATGTCAATGACAACGCTCCAGAGTTCACCCGAGAGACTGTGAGTGACACACACACACAGACACTTGAACACGCGTCTTGCCAAAGCCATCTTTGCTGAAAATCGATCTCTCTCTTTCTGTCTCTGTAGTTCCACGGTGAGGTCCCAGAGAACCGTGTGAATGTGATAGTGACGAATCTCACCGTGACTGACAAAGATGAACCGGGGACTCCTGCCTGGAATGCAGTGTACCGGATCATATCCGGGGATCCAACCGGACGCTTCTCCATCCCTACTGATCCCGTTACCAATGAAGGCCTCGTCACCGTCGTAAAGGTAACACTCACAACAGCAAAAAAATACTTAGAAATGAACATACTGACAAACGGTCTGGAACAGAGTACGTAAGTGGTTCCGCTCTGGGTTTTACACTTCCTGAGAGAAATCGGAGCATACTCCTGATCTGGAATGTCATAAACAGAGAAGCGGAGTGATACAAACAGTGAAAAGTCCCAGGACTCGGTTCAACCAATCAGATTCATAGACCGGAACTAATTGTTGTATAAATGCCGTAATTGGTTTGCGCTGCAATTCGCTAGAATCTCACTAGTGTCCCTCAGGCACGGGTTCAAATACAGAGCAAAAGACGGTCTCCATGGAAACAGCTTCCACCTGCTGTTCAGCTGAGTTAATGGTTTATGTCACTTAATTGAGAATGAGTCATTCATTAATTATTATTCAAACATTTCTCCTCTGTGTATTTAATTGCAACACGATCCATTCATTGTATCATTTTGATTCTTTATCCTAACAGATTATGACACTATGTTAACTTGATTGTGTTTGTGTGTCCTTGTGTACAGCCAATTGATTATGAGATGAATCGATCATTCATGCTGACTGTTGTCGCTGAAAATGAGGTGCCGCTGGCGAGTGGGATCCATCGCACCCGCCAGTCTACATCCACCGTGTCCATACGTGTCATCGACGTGAATGAAAGCCCAAATTTTGACCCCAACCCCAAACAGGTCAAACTGGAAGAGGGCCTTCCACAGTGGTCGATGCTGGCGACTTTTACAGCTCATGATCCAGACAGATACATGCAGCAGACTATTAGGTATTAAAACACACACATGCATGCACATGTACACTTATGCGCCAGCTCTTATTCATGCATTTTGGAAATTATTTTTTGAAATAGCAGAGTTTGCAGTATTAACACCAAAGTAGAGCTGAAAAATGCAGTAGCAAAAAAAAAAGAGGTTGCAAAATAGTCATGTAAAATGGATGGTCATGAGTATGACCTATTTAATTAATTGTTAATGGATATGTTTGGAAAGAAATACTAGCTTACTACTTACTGAATATTTTATAGTATGAATTGTATACTGGCTAGTATTTTTAAAAACAATATGAAAACGTGTAGGCGTTATGCAATGATAAATGTTTGAACACTACTGTGCTACATTTTTGTCACATTACCTCATTATTTATTTTATTTAACAAATGATTTCCAGTTAAAAAAATCATTATGGAATCATTATTGATAAACAATATTTATAAAAATATTGATAAACATTTTTTATCAAATATTGATAAAATAATTTAATCTAAAGCTGCCATTTGGCAGTGCTGTCAAGTAACAGATTAAAATAAAATGTTAAAATTGATCATATTTCAGATTCATGCATCGCACTAATTGTTATTTTAGTATTATTTATATACTATTATAGTATGTATATTAATCATTTGAAATTAATTAGCTTTTATTTGTGTATTTTCAGTATTCATTTTAATTTTATTTTTACGTTTTAGTAATTTTATGTGCTTTTTAAAAAATTTATCTGTCTTTAATTTATTGTTGTTTCAGCTTTAGTAATTTCAGTACTTTTTTTTTTCCAATTACCAAAAATTATAATAGTTTTAGTTATGAAAGTAACAACACTGGTCACACTGGAAATGTAAGGTCAAGTTAAACACATTTCATTGTGGATACATTCCCTAGTTGTTGTACCCCTTTTATTTTGACAAATAAAGTAATGTTAACCACCTTTGTATGGTGTGTTTTAAAGGTACTCTAAATTGTTTGACCCCGCCAACTGGCTAGAGATCGACCCAAACAACGGACGAATTTCCACCATTGCTGTCCTGGACCGAGAGTCTCCGTATGTCAAAAACAACCTCTACAACGCCACATTCATGGCCGTTGATAACGGTAGGAGCAACTGTGTTTGAATGCATACGTATGCAGAAGCAGTTGAGCTTGAGTGATTCCATTGATTTTAGCTCTAGGGAGGAACTGCAACCCGAACAAACTGCAACTGAGATATACACATGCCCAGACATCCATGTTAATGATCACACCAACAACATATGCAAACTCATTTTGAATATCTATGCGTTCAATTTCACCGTTTTTTTTTTTTTTTCTTTGAAGCAACCTCTCCCTCTCTTTCTAACACATATGCACATACACTACCCACTGTGTGAAAGAGTCTACAGAAGTCTGCTAGGCCCTATTCTGCTGTGGTGTTTAACATTCTCGCTGCATCAGAGCTGTGAAACAAACCCCCTCTCACACACACACGCTGTAAATTTGAAAGCTTGTCTCCAGAAACACTCACTAAACTGTTGTACCATTTTTGTATGCGGTATTTCATCAGAAAAACCTACCTGTAATCCAGTTTATCCAGAAACTAAATGCACTGGAATAGCGAAGCACTGTGTGTAAATTAATCATTGTCATTCTTTTTAGCACAAATACACCTTTATATGTAAATTAGGCTCGTTATAGATCAGCACTCTCAGATTGCGCAAACTCAACGCTGTTTGCATGGCCAATTATCATTGTGCTGGAAAACAGGCGGTAATTTTATTAAGCAGTTTTATTTAATTTAATATTTTTAAAAAAGAGCTAATTGAAAGAGTTGTTTATGTACATTTTCCAGTGATAATTGCAGCTGTAATTTGTGAAATGATGGAGATTAGTGTTATATCCAGCTGTGTGGTGCAGTCAAGTGCACTTTCTACATTTGAAAGGTGTCTGGATTACAGTGACGCTGTACAGTTACTAAAAAGTATTTCATATTGTAGTAGTCTGCTGCATCCATCACAACCAAGTACAAATAATTATTGGCCAACTATGGTTGCAAGTTCCGTCATTGCCAACGTAGTTCAATGATTCAGTGTTTCCCAAACCCATAGTTCAGACAACATTCTGTGATTAGTTTCTTGATACATATGGACTAGATCATGCTCTTGAGCTAAATAAGCAAGATAGCATGCAGTATAATATATATCTTTTATGCATATTCATGCAAAGTTCATTCTACATCTTTTAGTTTGAGTGAAAGTGACGTTTGTTTTAGTACCCTGGAGGAGTAAGATAGAACCTGCAATTGAATCAAACATCTGCAAATAAAGCAAAACAAAATTAGCAAACTAGTACTCGATCTCAAACTGAATAATTAATAGCAGTTATTACTCCATTACCTTTGTGACGTTAGTATCGACAGTTCTATATTGTTGAACCAACATGGTTTGCCGAATATGCAAGAAACGCATTGCAGTGTGCAAGCTGTCTATAGAAGTTGTCTATGTTCTGATCATTTCTATAATAAATTTGTAAATCAAGTGCTAAAATAATGCAGACAGAGTGTGCAAATACACAACGCTAACTTAACATTCTTAGTGAATTCCTGTCTCAGTTCAGTTGAATCTTTGCGTGCAAGCAGCAGGGCTCCCTTTTCCACAAGGAAGCCTTTTCGCATCTAGTTCAATGCTGATTCGCACACCTGATTCAATAAATTAAGGACACTTAGTCGTTGAGTTAGGGGTTTTCAGGGCTGGAACGGATTTAAAAAATGTGTTGTGAGTGCCAGGAGTAGAACAGAAAGCCGCTGCTCTGTCAGCCTGCCGCACTGCACCCGTCTCTTGTTCTTTATTTAAAGATCAGTGAAGTCGAAAGGTCTTGTTACTCTTGTTGAAACAGAAACTAAGCTCTTTTCTAAGTAGTGATGGTCCAGTCTGTGCTGGGTGAAAGGGCTGTTGTTCGCAGATATTTCATGGACGTGGGCAGCTTGATTGGATCTTATAGACTGTGCATTATGGTTTATAAATGAGTTAGCATGCCCAGCAACCCAGAAGAGAGGAGCCTAAAGTCGTTAACTGCTGTAGTTCGTCTGTATCGTCAGTTTTCAACTATTAGTGTTGGGCTCAGATGTCACGCCCACGAAACCTTCACGGTCATGATGCATATTGCACACAATAACGGCAAGAACTGTATGGAATCAGTTTCCAGGATTCCAGGTGCACAAGTTTTGTTATTAATCACCCCGTCGTGTAGGAACGGATACAGCTACAGCCGGAATTGACGCAAAATCTCGCCAGATGTACAGGAAGAAAATAAAATAGAAATAAATTAAATTAAATGGACAGTAAAGAAGACAACTAGTGAACTAATCAACCTATGCTGTGGCAAAGCCCTTTGAACCAAAGTCTCTTAAAATCTCGCTGAATGGACAGGAATAAATTAAACAGACTTTGAAGAAGACAACTATCGGACTAGATTTCGCAAGACTTGTCACTTCCGGCCGTAGCTGTATACCGTCTAGCTTCAACCCATTGTATAAGGTTACATTTTTTAAGCTACGTGTTGAAAATAGTGTTTTGAAGTTTTAAAATTCAACATTTAAAATGTGATTCGTCAACTGTTTATCGTCAAAATCTGACTACTTGAGACTATAGCTGTGTCCCAATTCAGGGACTGCATATTTTGAAGGATGCAGACTTCAAAGACCACAAAGGTCAAACCAAGTGTTGTTAAAGTGCCCCTATTATGGGTTATGAAAGGTTCATAGTTTGGTTTTGGGAGTCCCCAACAACAGGTTGACATGCATGCAAGGTCAAAAAACACTTTAATTTTCTTACAATATGCATTTATTTTTACCTTATTTGCTCAACGACTCCCAAACGGTTCGTTCAACAATTCATTTTTCCAAACCCCTCCTTTATGTGACGCTAGTCTGCGGTGATTGGTCGATTTAATTTAAAGCAGTGTATGTGACCTTTTAATGCTCCAAAAGCGGCACCTAGTGGCAAAGAATGAATTTGCATTTTCATTCAGACCAACGCGAAAATCCAAGGTTTCCCAGGTCAGCGCGCATAACAAGAGGGCTGGCAATATGCTAATGTTTCATTTTGACTTCAACATGAAACGGCTTGGGATTTGTTTTAAAAAAACGACTCATTTCAATGATTCAGAGTCGACTCTTTCTTTTGAGAGACAATAACTTTATACACGGTGCACTTTCAGATTTAAAACTTTGCAGGATGTTTTCATTCACTTAAGAGCTGTGTTACACACTGCTTGAAAGGTAATTTTCAAAAATCCATAATAGAGGCACTTTAAATGGGACGGTCTAGCCTATGGAGGAATGCTCTTGTCACCTACCCTGTGACAGCTGCCATTGATGAATGGCGTTAACGTTTCTACTGGACTTAAAAGTTGTCTGAAAACAACTTAGGGTCCTCAGCCTGTCTAAATATGTTTACCTTGGTCCACTTATGTACATAAAATTACATCTTACTAAGTTATGTCAACATTTAGACCACTTAAAGTGTTTTTTGTAACATTTGTTTTGTTTGATATTCGATTAAGTTGAAATGCAATACTTGGGTTTAAAAATGCAATCCAGCATTTTCTCTCAAACAAATCCTGTCGTACATTGAATCTTGCGGTAGTCTGGGCCATGAAGGATCCATCTGTTGTACCCTTCATGGCTCAGGAAACAAAGGACGCATTTTGAGGCCACATATGATGGAGTCTTCAAATTGGTTCAAATGCAGCCTTCAAAGGAAGCAGCCTCTGAATTGGGACACAGCTTATGTTGGTATTGACTTCTCCTTTTTCCTTCTGTTCGTCAACAGGTGTCCCCCCTGCGAGTGGGACGGGTACTCTGCAGATCTACCTGCTGGACATAAACGATAACGCACCTCGAGTCTTCCCTCAAGAAACAGAAGTTTGCGAGCGTCCTGAACCCAACGCCATCAATATCACAGCCGTAGATGGAGACCTCAACCCCAACGCTGGACCCTACGCTTTCGAACTGCCCAACCGACCCTCTGATATCCGCAGAAACTGGACTCTGACTCGAATCAGCGGTACGCCAACTGGAAAAGATGTCTCTGGGATTAACAATTACTTAATTCTGTTTTTATTTTTCTTGCCAGATTTTATCTCATGTGATTTGTGGTTGGTTTATAGGTGATCACGCTCAGTTAAGTCTGAAGATTAGTTACCTGGAAAGCGGGATATACGAGTTGCCCATCAGCATCACAGACTCGGGTAACCTCCCTATGTCCAACACCACCTATCTGCGTATCAAAGTGTGTCGGTGCGACCACCATGGCGACTGCATGGATATGGAACGCATCATGGCAGCTGGGCTGGGCACCGGAGCCATCATTGCCATACTTATCTGCATCATCATTCTGCTGGGTAAGACACACACTAGACAGAGATTGTTGTTTCTTCCAGGCTGTGGAGTTCTTATCAGTTGGTCACATTTCTGCTGAGCACATGTGATCTGCTTTTGGTCGCAGAGGCGATATAGTCACAAAAGATTTCATAGTGAAGCTGTTGTAGAAAGGATAGGAACAGTTCTGACTTACACCAATGTTATCAGTTGAATCAAAATCAATGCTTTTTTTTTTCTTTTCGGGTTGACTGTAGCTGGGCTTCCATCCATGGATTTTTATTTAATATTTTATGTTTTATTTTAAAAAATATTGGATGGAAACACCAAGAAGTAAATCCAGTTTCTAAAATGTGCATTAAAAAACCGTATAAGCTCTCTTGAGGTGGATTAATGTTTCATTCAGCAAGAAGACATAAACACAAACTATGATGGAAACACATTGTGCCTCATGTGCCTCAAGTCATGTGATTGAATAATTCACTTCAGACCAATATCATAACAGAAATTTGGCTCTGGTCTTCAAGAAACATTAGAGTCAAAGCCTGTCTTCAAATGATTAGCTACTGTCACCTTCGCCCCTCAAAAAATGAGGCTTCTGTCGTCATTCACTAGCGACGTCATTTTTCAGAATGTTTTGTCTCTGTGCGCTAAAGTAATTTATTTGCATTTAATAAAAGAGCCATGGTAGTTTTCCCAGTAGCCACAACTTCCATTTCTGTTTTTCTCAAACTTCTGTGAAAGTGACAGTTTTGTTCTCTCAAACACATGGGATGTAAAACCTGTTTTTAGTTAAATTACATTTTCAATTTGGATGGAAACATAGCTTGTGATTAACTCTTGCACAATTCATATTCGTAGTCTCACAGTTTTTATGAATAATTTACCTATTAAACAGCAGATTAAATACTTTATCGTGAATATGACAGAATAATAGTAGAATATTCATCCAATTTTTACTACCTAATGAGCTCATTTTACGGAAAAATTACATGAAAATATAGCTCGTCTGAGCGAGCAACAGTAACTGAGGGGGGCAGAAGTTAGCGAAATGTCGATTTCGGTTTGTGGTGCTAAAAATTACACACTGCACCTTTAACTGTCTGATCTCAAGTCATTTTGCCTGTTTTATATTGATCTATCTCTCACTTTCTGTCTCTCTCTCTGCAGTGCTGGTGTTGATGTTTGTGATGTGGATGAAGAGACGGGATAAAGAGAGACAGGCCAAGCAGCTGCTGATCGATCCAGAGGACGACGTGCGAGACAACATACTCAAATACGACGAGGAGGGCGGCGGAGAGGAAGACCAGGTACATGCACTCCCTCTCTATTGCTGCTGCTGCTGGGCATACACAGTTATTTCAGCTCAGAATTACTCAAGACAATCTAGCTTGTTTAATAAAAACATTTTAAAAAGTTTCATTTTAACCCGTCGTTAAATGTTCACGATTTTAATTTGAGCTGCGTGGTGCAGTTTGAAATCTTGATGACTAATTTTCAGCATTCATTTTGCAAGTAATGCTGATTATAAAGTGACTAAATTTTAAACTGATGAAACAGTTCGTGTTTTGCCTGGTGGAGTGAGTATGTGTGAGACACAGATTTGCATTTGAGCCAAACTTTGGTTTTTGCACAATTGACACACACAAAACACTCAAACGTTTTGTATTTTATCATTTTGGAGACTTTTCTATGGTTTTTATGAGTTTATGATATTTTCTATCCCCTAAAACTAACTCCCACAGGAACCATTTGGCATTTTTAGATTTTAATTAAAACATTAAATCTAAAAAAATCCATTAGTAATGTACTTAAGCCTGGGGTGAGCTGTGTTTTTTCCACCTGCTTCTACATCTTGCACATGGTTGAGTGTTATAGCATTTTCAAAGTAATACTCCATAAACCATGAGCACTTACAGACGTGTCATCTTTTAAATACATCTTGTAAAAGGCAGGTATATTCTGACCTCCTTTCATATCCATTTCCGTTGTTTTAACCTTTAACTATGGTTATTTTCATTGGCATTTTCTTTTTCAAATAATTCTTGAAAACAGCAGCACAACTGCACAGTGTATATGACTGTATCAGAAATTAAAGAATATTTTTGGCTGTCAACTAGCTAAGTAAAGGAGGAAATACCACAGAGTGACTTTTTTTTTTTTTTACTTATTCTAAATTAGGACATTCTAACATTTTCCACAAGGAAGGTTTTTAGCTAACTTCTAAAAAAAGAAAACCCACATGAATATCCTTCATATGGAACAAAGCAAATTTAAATTACATTACTAAGGTCAAAATGTTCTTTGTTCTCCAAGCAGATGTTTCCAGAAAACCAAGGGCTTTGAGCAGACCTCTAACCCTATTTGTGATTGTCTCTTCCCGCTATCTGTGTTTCTTCAGGACTATGATCTGAGCCAGCTGCAGCAGCCCGATACTCTGGAGCCAGACATGATCAAGCCCGTCGGGATCCGCCGGCTGGACGAGCGACCGATGCACTCCGAGCCCAACTATCCCATCCGCTCGGCCGCACCCCATCCCGGAGACATAGGAGAGTTCATCCACGAGGTACGCAGTGTGTCCGCTCTTCGGAAGTCACGCCATATAAAATGGCTCGATGGCACCAGTGATAAGACTTAATGGTGATTGATTGGTTAATTGGACCGAGGTCCTTTTAGTTTTGTTGATCATTAGCCAGACTCAGGGATTCAATATCTCATGCTACAGTCTGTGGATGCGTGCCCTCCCACACACACGCACACATACAGACCTCACAGCCTCTAAGCAGTGTGACTGTGCTCAAAGCAGTGTGAGATTAGCGAGAAACTGCTTAAATCAGGTAATGAATTAAACATTACTGCTAAATGTAATCAGCCTCACTTAAAAGACAGACAGGCTTTGTAGATGGCAGCATTTGCCAATCTGTTTGACCGAACTGTTTTAAAGAACCTCTGCAGTTTTTTAGCATTCCAACAAAAATTGTCATTTACGAGTTTTGTTTATAGCCGTTTTATGTCTGTAGAAAGATTTGTTTGGACAAGCAACTTCAGGATTCAGAATTATGTCAACTGAACGTCTATACAGTGTTTAGTCTATGTTAGCACTCTGCCTGGACAGTGTTATGCCAAGAATAGAACTTTATTTGTACAATATGGCAAGCTTTCAAAACCAAGTGAGCTGCCTACCTAGACAACATTTTTGGCCACCAGAGGCATTTTAAACATTCAAATTGAATGTACATTCGGATGTTTGATTCACTACCAAAATCGGTTGGGCGCGTGTAAATCGAAATTTGAATTTGTCCAAGATGCCCATAAATGTTGTACATGTGTTTTTGTCTATAGAAAGTTTGTGCCTCACGTTTTGTATCTAAATTTGTGTCCGAAATGGTGCACTTAGTACTACTACTACTGTGCTAGCTTTAGCACATTTAGCTCTCCCCTTTATGCTATATAAAGGCACCAGTGGACGATATTGCCTGTTTACTCTAAGCGCATGCTCGTCTGCCGCTTTAAATTCTCAAGCTTGTTACAGCAGGATTGATTCTGATTGGGTGTAAATGTTTTTATCGTTCATCAGCTGGAAAAAATTGTTCTGAAAGTGATTCCAACGGTATTGTTTCTCTGTCGCTCTATCGTTATAGCTGTGGTGTGGACTCTGCTATTCTTTTATATTGAAAACGATTTTTAGAACTATATCCTTATCGTTATCTTTATAGTTATCGTCCTTGGTGTGAACAGGCCTTAAGAAAAGTGACCGTAATGACCATTGAGTAAAGTGTTCAACATTCCACACATTGGCTTTTTTGGCTGAAGAAGTACATCATTCAGTATTTGTGTACTTTGCTTGTATTTTTTAATATTTTGTATAGTTTTATTGTAATTATTAGAGTGTAATTATTACGGAGAAGACAAATAAGCAAATAAAATAAAATAAGAGTAATGGTTAATATATTAGCATTTCTAAAGTTTAAAGATGACCGTATTCTAATAAATTCATTTTGATTATGAGAAGATTCAAAGATTAAACTTTAGAGGAACTTCTAAAGAAGTAAAAAAAAAAACTCTTACATTACCTGGAGCCACATTTTTTCATTTTGAATAGACTGCGGATTTCCAGAGAGGCAACATTATCTTACATACTCGGAAATGGTCAGTACACAGCGGTCTTTGTGTTCATTCGAATTTTCGGATTCACCTGCACACATATATTACAAAACGGCACAGAATAGTGTGAACTTGGACGCACGCACTCTTTTTACTTAATGGGTTTCAGTTGTATTGTCGTTCCTTCCTCCTTCCTTCCTTCCTCTTCTCACTTTAGTTGTTTCTCATCCAGTGCGCTGACAGAGCGTTCAGTGTTTCATTGTTTAATTGTGCAAGCTCAGACTGTGCTTAGCTGTGCCGTTTCCAGAACGCAGCCGCTTATAAATAAACGCTTTAGCCTGTTCCAGAGCCCAGCATCTGTTTGCACGGCGACCCCAATCCTTCTCGGCTTCCCTCTCCTCCCATCTCCCTTCCTCCTCTTTTGTTCCTACTTCTTTTTCTCCATCCCATCCCATCCCATCCCCCTCTGCGCTTAAACAGCAATAGCAAATGAGTCATTTAAATGTTTGTACGAGACAACATTTGAAATGTGTCTATTTTAAAACCACATCCGTTCTCGTCTTGTTCCCCAGGGTCTCAAGGCGGCTGACACCGATCCCACGGCCCCTCCGTATGACTCCCTGCTGGTGTTCGACTACGAGGGCAGCGGCTCCACGGCTGGATCGCTCAGCTCCCTTCACTCCTCCAGCAGCGGAGGCGACCAGGACTATGACTACCTCAACGACTGGGGCCCTCGCTTCCGCAAACTCGCCGACATGTACGGAGGCAACGACGATTAGCTTACGCCATCACCGCAGGACCACGGAAAGAGAAGGAAGAACCAGAGGAGGAGGAAAATTAAAAGAAAAAACATCAAAAAAACAGTGTGGCACTTTTTTTTTAATCGCGGGACGTGGACAGTGTGCAGAATCGAAACAATGAAGAAACCAATATACCCTAGAGAGACAGAGAATGAAGACTGAGAAACGAAGTGGAAAGTGGAAGGAAGATCACCATGGCAACAAAACCAGGTCTCTCCGAGGCCCTCTGTTGTAGACGGAGGGGGTCTAATGAAGGAAATCTGCCTAGTTTTGGTTCAGTCCAGGATTTTTTCACCCTAAGTTTGAAGGATCATCGGTACGAAACGTGTGAAGGAACGCTTAAAGAACGTTAAATGAATGCTAAGTTACACTTGAATCTCACAGTACAGAAGCACTGGGATATTACGTGCCTTTTTGTACATTTTTTTGTTTCGTTTTTACATTTTCGCTCTTTGTTCATTTGATCTGATGATGT
This sequence comes from Tor tambroides, assembly GCA_021397915.2. Lineage (NCBI taxonomy): Eukaryota > Metazoa > Chordata > Actinopteri > Cypriniformes > Cyprinidae > Tor > Tor tambroides. The sequence continues at coordinate 58,482 of JAFVLL020001345.1, forward strand.
TGTTTTTCTGTTCAATGGCTTTGGTGGCTCAGAGTTTTGGAGTGTTTTTTTTTTTTTGTCGTGAGCCTGTTTATAACATTGATGCTTCTACACGCTTCTGTTTGCGTTTCTCACCGTCACGCTGTTCGTTCACGTCACGTATCAAAACGAAGACTTTGGAAGAGTGAGAGCGTCTAGACAGAGAGAACAGCTTTGTACAGTATGCTAGAAAATAGATTTCAGTTCTCGTTTTTGTTGCGTTTTCTCTTTTTTTACATATATATATTCATCGTTTTTCCACCAAAACGTTAACTTATGCAGCTGGTTGCAAAATGGGAGATGAGCGTTATTATTTGGTAGCACAACTTTTGTTTTGTTCATTTAGTTCTCTCTCTCTCTGCATTTTTTTAAGTGATTTAGTATTTTGCAAATGAAAACATTGTTTTTTGTTTGGGTTTTTTTTTTAAATGTCATCTGCCTTAGTCATCCTGGTATTCTTTCATGCCTGGTATTCTTTCATTTTTTACTCCACTGTAAATTAAATGGTGTGTACATAGTTTTTTTGTTTTGTTTCTCCTCTTTTGATGTAGTCTACGAAGAAGAGCAGGGCGTGAAGAACCTGTATATGTATAATTTGGACTACAGACAAAAGGATTTTTGCATGTTTTTATCTTTTCCGTATAAAACAGTCTTTCTGAAATTTATTTACACACAAATAAAGAAATGCCCACCTCAATGGAGACTAAAGCGAATAAGCGAGACAGAAGTTTGGTCCAGATACCCGTTGCTTTCATTCCTCCCCTTTCGTAATGCATAACATTCCTTTTTGTTTTCGGCCTTTCAACCCAGTTAATGACCTTCCATCTGCCCGTTCTCTGATTTCACGGCTTGACGTCCTTCGTCAAGGATTCCGTGTTGACCTTCCGCTTCCTTTGTTCTTCTCTGCTACGTTCTGCATTTCCATTGTCTTCTCCCCCGGGCCACTCTCATGGATCAAAGAGGTCGTCTGACGTTCGAGGCCATACTCCTAAATGCACGATCCTTCGGGATCTTCACGTTTGAACTAAACGGTAAAGGTGGACCGAAGCCCTCATCATAACCGTCTCTGCCTGTATTGGTGTGTGTGCGCGCGTGTGTATCACTGGATGCCGTCAGAGAGGGCCAATTAAAAGAGCAGGATGGAAGTACGAGGCCAGTCCACTCATGAGGCTCAGCCATAAGATGATTAACAGCTTTTTAATGAACGATGGCTGTCCTGAGTTCTGTGGGCTCTGTTTGCAATTACTTGTTGATATTATGACCCATTGCAGCCCAAATGACCAATAAAAGTCTAATTTTGGAAATGTTGATTTGTTGGTTTTCTTTGCTACGCTGGTATTTTAGCTCTGTTCCAAAACCTAGCAAGTCCCTAGATAGTCAGTTGGCTTCTAAGACAGGAACCTAAGCATCATGGGACCTCACTAGTGACCGATTTAGACAAGCAATCACAAATAGCGCTCCACATGGGAGTCTCGACTCCCAATTGATTTAAATAGAGTTGGTGTTAGTATGTTGCTGAGCTAAAAGCTTTCTTAATAAATTTTAGCCTATAACCTTAATAAGCATAAACATTAGTGATGCATTGCAATTTCGGCACCCAAACATATTCGGCCAAAAAAGCAAAAAATTTCATTTGAAACTGCAATAAAGTAAAATAAAATACATTTTTGGTTTCAGCTGAAATATTAAATTAAATATATTTTTACCACAACTGCTTAAAATTATCACCTGAGAACACACTACACTGAACAATGTACCAAACTGATAACACTTGATAAACACATAGCAAACAAAAATAAATACATTCATTTTTTTCAGTATTGAATAAAATACTAATCTAACAATTCTCTTGCCTTATCCACCATTTTGAAATTAGACATAATTTTCGCAGTGCATTATGGGATAACCTTCTGCTGCCTTTGGATAAAATTAGGTATCTTTCTTAATTAACTAGCCGACATTTTGGAACAGCCTTTGTGTCTGAAGCGTGTCTGTGATTGCCTAAAATGCTGCCTTCATAGGCAGCTCACTAGGTTTTGGAATGAGATAATTGTATATATGCATGCTAAATGGGCTCCATTAAATGGAAAAAGGAAATGCCGTTGCATACCTTGACCTTAAAAGTGATTACTGGCAGCTGGGTCATTATCTGGGTCTGTGCGTGCCTGCCTCCATCATTTGAGTCAGTCTACGGTCCACACACACACACCAGTTTGTGTATTTCTATACTCCCTTCAGGGCTATCCTTTGCTCCGCCTTCTCTATCTAACATTCTCCAGGGACAGAGATTATTGTGCCAACATCAAAGCCTGGCCTCCCCATGTCCCATTGTGTGTGACTGAGAGAATGAGAGAGCTAAAAAGTGGAAGTCTTGTTGCTTAAGGTCACATGAAGGATGGGGAATAAGCTTTTCTCTGTGCTGCTATCTCCTTCATTCCACACTCTCTACGTACAGTATATATGTACATATAAAACTCCTTCCTGCGTTTTATATTTAGAGTTCTTTTCCTATTTCCTTTTTATGCTCCGTGTTCCATCCCCCTCTTTCTCTGTCCTTTGTTTCAATTTTTTGTGCTTGGTTTTGTCAGTAATGGTCTGGGCAGTCCAGTGGAACACTTGATCCTTTGTTACGCCAAAGGGGTACGTGTGTGTGTGTGTGTGTGTGTGTGTGTGTGTGTGTGTGTGTGAATAATAGACAGAAGGGAAAGCAGTGAGTGCAGCAGGGATTTACTAGGAAAGAGATTTAAAATTTGGGATGAGATATACCCATTGTAGGAACAATTTTATCTTTTTGTTTGTATGTTTTAAATAAGAGAGATCATACAAAAAAAAATCTAATTTTAAGTACTGCCCTAAGGAACTTATTTGACATAACAGATATATTCAGATACACAAATTATGCTGATAAAAACTTTACATACCCTTGGTAGGCCTATTATTATTTTGTCTTATAAATATCTGTTATGCAGCTTCTTCTGGACAGTACATTTTTATGCAGTGTTAAAGAATCACAGTAAAAATTGAAATCTGAATATTTAAATTGGAGAACTTTTTAAATTAATCAATCAGTCAGTCAGTCAGTCAGTCAATGTCTTATTTAAAATGCGGTAGTTATGAGAGTTTTTGTCTTTGTTCTTAAGTTAGCAGATTCTTTGTTGCATGATTTACTACTTTTATCTGCATATTTCGTTACTTCTGAATTATAGAGCAAAGTACAGCTATGAATTTGATTTTACTTGACAAAAATCACCTGACTGACAAAAAAGTAATAAAAATTCGGGCCTCAGAAGCCCATCCCTAGCACCGCCCACAAAACTTGTCAGTGAGTGAATCAAATGTCGATTCAATAGGTGAACCGCTGTGATCGATTCAGTTCAGAGAAGGAATCATTACACTGATTTAAGACGTAAATCGTCTTTTTGAACTATTAAATCGTGTCATTACGGCAATCAGGTTATACTGGCTCATAAAAGTCGTTCATTTCGAGAATAAGGACACGATTCACTAATTGATTCAGTAATAAGAACGGCTCATAAGAGTCATTTGTCTGTGAATCAAACTATGCAAGTTGTCGCGTTAAATTTGTTTAAACTTGCCTCCCGCGAGGGCGACACAACAGAAAGACGTTTCTTGAGATGATTTTGCTCTACCTGGTGTTTCTGTATCACACGGAATACAGACTGCGAACTTCCATTCACAGCAAAAGGTAAATAGGCTATGATTTATTTTGCTGTGCTGCTGAAAAGCAGTGCAGGAACACTGTTTTATGTTCTTTCCTATTTTTAACCAAGTAGGTTATATATCTTGCAAGGGGATTTTGCAAGGGGTATGTAAATTTATGAGCACAGCTGTATATTTTTACAAAAGGACCAGTAAAGGGAAAGGGAGTACTGCATGTGTATGTAAGGGAAAGAGTATGTGAAGGGGAGTTTGAGTTTGAGGCTCTAAAAATAGTACTTAGTGCTGGCTGGAGGATGGAGATGACATTGATCAACTGATACAGGGAGAACAATTCTCATCCCCCATCTCACTCTCTCTTTCTCTCTGTTTCTTTCCCGAGGTCTTAACTCTGCCTTTTACATTCCTGCTTTGCCATTGCTATCAGGGTCAAACTCACTCCCACACAGTGTGTGTGCATTTGAGTATGTGTATGACTCAGTTTTTCCTTTATCCTGTAATCCAAACTAAAACGTTTGTTTATGATTCATTGTAAAAGGCAAAATTAACAATCTAGAAGGTTAATCAAAGTTCTGTTATCATTTGCTCACTCTTATGTGGTTCCAAAATTCTAAATTTCTTTATTTTGTAGAGCACAAAACTGAATTTTGATGTCAAACCTGTCCAGGGGGGAAGCTTTTCTGTCACAAATCCAACACACTCTCAAAGGCACACTCTCAATTTTTGTCACAATCCCAACATACTCTCAGTCAATAACTTATTTTATATTTTGGTGAACTTGTGTTAATTCACATGAATTTGTACATCTCAGTTTTCATTTACACCCAATTACGGTTATGTTTAGGGGTGGACCTTCTTCTAAAAAATAATGCATTTCTGTTCAAATCACATCATAAGAATTCATAGAAAATCACCACTCCGTAAAATATAGTAGTGAACATTTGAAGTGGATTCAATTAGCAATCAAGTTGGGAGAAAACAAAAGGGCAAATAAGGGCAGAAAACGGTCATCAGAAAAGCATCAAGGAAGAAGATCACAGAAGAAGAAAAAGTAACATTTGAAAGATTGTGTGACTTCATTTATTGGATACTGATTTTCATCAAAGTTGTCCTAAAACCAAAACAATACCTGTTCTTGTCTTGGGACAACTTTGATGAACTTTTTTGATCCACTTCAAATGTTGACTACTGTAGCTGCATTTTCTCTTGAGGGTGGGTTAGCAAAAACACTACATATCTTTTTTATTTAATTTAATTTAATGTATTTTTTTTTCAGACAAACTTGTTACACTTGAAAATATTGCTTCAAAATACTTAAAATATAGTGCATGAGTCAGATGGATTACTTTAATATGCTTTTTTCTATGCTTTTTTGTTATTTTTGTGGCTCGACAACCCCGGTCTCCATGCACTTTCATTAAAAAATGTTGTGAAAGATAGGTGTTGAAACAATTTTCACTCAAATATTGCAAGTAAATTTCACAAATAATGACAAAAAATCATGGGGTAACAAACATGAAATTCTGAAGTACAATGGTGAAAAAATTGTGAAACAATTTTTACTCAGAAACTGCTTTTAAATTTCACAAATAACACATGTATTTAAACATGTAAATAGTATTTTCTCGTAAAACATATTCTATTATTCCATGGTCTGTCTGAATACTCTATTCTGATTGGCTGGCAGGTGTTGATTAAATTCATTTAACTGCACAAGTAGTTCCAGGTCAGTTTAATCACCGCTCCATATTAATGCACAGCTTTAACTGATGCACACTAACCAACAAACATCACTCACTCGCGCACGCACACACACACACACACACACACACACACACACACAGAGAGAGAGAGAGAGAGGGGTCGGAGATTGCAGATCGCAGATTGTGCTGCACACACACATAAACTTGTTGTCAACGCTTCCCTGCGATTTTTTTTATTACTGAAATAAAAGATAGATCTAAATCTTTGTTTTATTTACAATTTTGAAAAATCTCTTTTTTTTTTCTTTTTTTTTAATAGTGTGTATGAGCATCCATGCATTCTTTAAATATTTTCTGTTGTGTTCATCCAAGGAAGAAAGAAAGCCATATAAGTTTGAAATGACCTGCAATATACTTTTAATAAATGTCATTGCTGGTTGAATTTTTCCTGTAATTACAGTATAGGAGGGTAGCATTTTTGGTGAGTGTGATCTAGCGCTCCCACATATCTGCTACATTAATCAATCAGACTTGAAAATAGTCCGAATTGAAACATCCAGTCCAAGACTGATGTGTAGGTTCATAATGTACTAGAAATCATAATGCACAAACAAATTTGATTACAATTGTGGATGTCAGCACACGTTACCTCCCCATGCTCGGACATTCAAGATCACATGACAAAGGGAATGATGCAGGATGTTACTTTGGCTTGTTGTCCACAGAAATGGCCTGAAGAGTCAACAAGAGCTTCTCTCTCCCTGTCTGTACTGATGTGAGTGGACATGAGAGGGAGATCGGGCCAGCTATATCATTGTACTGACAGGGTCTGTCCACAGCTCTGGGGAAGAGAGAGTCATTCACATAATGCATTCGGTCCCGTTTTGGATGTAGTCTACTGAAATGCCAAGTAAATCAGAACACTTTGCCATGCTGTGTCACAAAAAGAGGCTGCTTTAGACAAATGTCCTCTGATGATATATCATACCGCCTGTTTTCAGGTGGTTTAGGTGCTTCTTGAAATCA
>JAFVLL020001346.1:0-13629 GCA_021397915.2 Tor tambroides
GAAACGGTTGACGCAATTCTGTTCAACAAACACTGAAGAGCAGATGAGAATTTGACCTGATGAAAAATTCATATGCACATACAGCTCTGGACGCTTCCATTACCAAACATTTGTGAACCCTGACAGAATGGAGGTTATTCAAAGCCACCATGTTCACAAGGTGTTGGAAATTGTTACTTTAATTTATCCTGAGATGATCAACATCTGATCCCAGTGTCAAGTGCCTGAAGGCTTTTTTAAAGTGTGGCAAAAAATTGCATGTGACAAGGAGGTGTGCGTCTGAATACTTACACATTTGACATATATCAAACAACACACAACCAAGACTGGACAGCATTAATCAAAACTTTTCTCATTTCCCCAAAAATTAATCATTTAATAATTAATTCTGCAGCTACAGGCAGCAGTTGAAGGGGGTCTTGTGCCTTCCTGCTGTTAAAAATTTGTCCTTGTCTGAAGGCTAGATTGATATATTTATTATTTATCAGATTAATCATGGTTAGAAACGGTGGGTTGCAGGTTGGGCTCATCGAGCTTTATTCAGTGCTGTGTGTGTGTGTGTGTGTGTGTGCAGCTGTAGACGGTCATCATAAAGATTGGTCAACTGATTATAAAGAGTGCTCACAACTGAAAATGACCAAGTTTGCCTCTAGCGCTATTTTTACACGGGCAGCTCTGAAAGAAGAGGAGAAGTTGTCATTGATCTGAAGAGGTCAGTCGGGGTCCTGAGGTCATCTCTGTTTATGGAAAGGTCGCGAGTAAAACCCAAAGGATATGCCAGAGAATGTCAACCTCTCAAGTACAAAGGTGCCATACTCATTTTTGTATTCATTGGCCCTTAAAGACTGTCACATGCACTAATTGACACGCTGCCGCCAAAGGCGATTGCGTTTCTAAACCACAATGCCAAAAATCAATATTAGCTGTTACCTTGAATTTTTTAAAATTTAACCTCATCAAAAATCTTTAAATGTCAAACTAATATTAAAACTCATAAAACATGTAGTAGCAGTAGTAATAATAATGCATTTTAACCATCTGTTTTCATTAACACTTATTTTTGTTTATTCACAGCCTCGAATGGAATTAATAATAAAAACACCAAAAAGAAATGAACTTTACTGTATTGCAAAGGCTAAAATGAACATAGCATGTAATAAGAATAAGAATGCACCTTAACACATTTTTTACTAACACTTTTATTTTTGTTTATTTACAAGCTTGAATGGCATTTAAAGAAAGAAAAAAAGAAAGAACGAAAAATAAAATTTACCATATTACCAAACCTACAATTTCAGCAGTTACATTTTAAGCCATAATGCTAAATAAATAAATAAATAAATAAATAATAAATAAATAAATAATTTGAAAATGTAACCTCATAAAAGAAATAAATCTCAAATTAATATTAAAACTCACATAGCATTTAATAATAATAATAATAATAATAATAATGCATCTTAAGGTAACACAATACATTTTATTGACACTTTTATTTTTATTTATTTACAGCATTGAATGGCATATATCATCAAAAATAAACCACCATATCGCCATCAAAAATAAACTTCATTTTGTGCAAGTTACATTATTTTTGCTGCTCTGAAAATGAAAAAGCAAAACTGATCCATCAAGCCACCATAATCTCTCATTAGCCACAAAAAAGCACCAAAATTGTCGCCCAGCTAAAGCTATAGCCTGTGTTTAGCGTAACGTTTTCGAGTGAGTCTGTGGCGCCCCAGGAGGGGAAAGACAAAGAGGAGACATTAGCACAAGCAAACTCCAAAATCAATGCGCAGAGTCATCAAGACGGAAGTGCCGGCTCTCAGTCTCTCAGGTGTGACAGTCGATACAAACGACTCAAAATCTCCATCGCATTCTTCTGGATCATTAAAGGTTAAACAAAAAATTCCTTCATCTTTACACTCGCTTTGCATCCAATCTGGAGGACTTCCCCTCACCTTATTAGACCGAAATGCCACTTTAAGCATTAGCGGTGGCATTTCAATCGCGCCCGGAGCATTTGAAAAACTCTGTCGGCTAAATGGCCTCTTTTATTTCAAGCTGGCATCAGCGTCAGTGCCATTGAGAACTGTACCCGCACCGTTCGAGCAGCTGTGCGTTAATTGAAGCATTGGGAGCGAAATTGCCACGCGGCCCTCACTGCTTTCGGTCCCGTATCGGCCGAATAGATCAGGCTGACAATTGAGGGCGTAATTGTACATCACACTCGATACTAAGATGAGAAAGCGAGAGGTCGCCCCATCACATCCGTGCGTCGGCCAGGCAATCAAACCGGGTTCATGTCAGTGTGAAAAACCCATTTGTGTTCAGAAACAAAACATTTCCCCCTTGCCTCATAATGGGCTAAAGCACCCGCTTATCTCCAGCCATGCACAGCCAGACCTCATCAAGGGCAAGATGCAAGGAAATCAAAAAGCGGATTCCTGCCCCGATCTGCAGGGACTAACCCTGTGACATAAAGTCATATTGTGTTGAGTTTTAGTCCCTAAATTTGTCCATCAATTATTAAGCGATTGTATAAATGTAGAAAATTATGAGCGGCCGCTTTGGCTTTCAGGCAGAAAGAATGCGATACATCGGCTACATCCCCACCTAATGTGCGGCTCTCTGTCCGAGGGCCCGGAATTATTTATGCATTAAAAAACAGCGTGGCCGGGCCAGAGGAGGCTAGACACATTATTTTAAACCTTTCATAACACGCATCAATATTTCATAAGAAATAAATAAAGAATGTCGGGCTTGTTTGGAGGACAGCTGTAGCTCCGCGCTCCAGCGGCTCCGGGGACTCCAGGGAGGCCACGCATACCCCGCAGTAAAACCCTCCATTTCTTTTTAATCATCCACTTAGTGCATTGTGGGTAGAGGCGCTGTCAAGGTGAGCCAACGGCTTCTTCGATTGCGCCGCTGAAAGGCTTTGTCTGAAGAAAACGGAGCCTTTGTTGCTGGCACCTTCGAATTACATCTTCAGTCGTTTCCCCCCTTCCTATTTCTGGTCGAGTCTTCGCCGAAAACGCTGGACGGATGCCTGAAACGGTCCGCTGGGACAGCTTGACCGCTTTCAGGTATTATAGCGTGAAGATTAGGAATTGTTACGAGACTGAGCTGCACGTGATCGCCTTCATAAAAAATTAAACCTCGGTACTCGATGTTTATTTATGGGCGATAAAATGAGCGTAAAATTCACATGATGAGCAGGTTCCTCTTCATAGCTTGCTGAACATCACATTTAGCAGGTGAAAGACAATGAAACACCAGACTATCTTCACTCTGATCTTCAACATCATCATCTATGAAAGAACAGAGCATGTACTTTGCATGTTTATCGGCCCAGGAGCCTTAGAGAGCTCATCTCAGAGAAGTGGAGGTCCACCGAAATGCTCAAATTGCCATGAAGTGCATCTCATTCCTGTAATTGCTGCAGATGGAGTCGTCTAATCTGCCATTGCTCAACTGGAGATGACTGGGGAATAGCTGATGTGGGACTGTGAGCAGCCATGAAGGTGAAGGTGAAAGTGCACACACAAACACAAGAGTGAATGAGTGAGTGTTGTGATCGCTTCAGCGGCGTCTGGGTTTCAACAGCTCTCTTCCAAAGCCATGATAGCTGCATATATAGTCAACACTTCTGATGAATACAGGCAGCAACGTTTCTATGTTTTTAAATGACCTCAGTTTGGCCAAACTCTATGGCTAAAAGCAATTCTAGAATGCACTGCAAAATCAGTGATATTTTGCAATAAGATATTTGGCTGAAATTAATATTTATATTCATCAAGGACACATTAAATTGATCAAAAGTGACAGTAAAGATTCTTATAATCTTATTAATTTTAAATAAATGCTGTTCTTTTGAACTTTCTTTTCATCTGTGAATCCTGAGAAATAAAATGTATCATGGTTTCCACAAAAATATTGGTCAGCACAACTGTTTTCAACATTGATAATAATCAGAAATATTTGTTGAGCAGCAAATCAGTATATTAGAATGATTTCTGAAGATCATGTGACACTGAAGACTGGAGTAATGATGCTGAAAATACAGCTGCAGAGCACAGAAATAAATGACATTTTAACAGATATTCACAGAGAAAACAGTTATTTTACATTTTAATAATATTTCACAAATTTTACTGTATTTTTGATCAAATAAATACAGACTTGGTGAGCAGAAGAGACTTTAGATTTTTTTTTTTTTTTTTTTTTTTTCAAAAATGAAAACAAATCAAACTGACTTCACATTTCATTTGATGCAAGGGGAAAACACAATAGTTAGTTTTTAAAAACAGAATCATTTTGTCTTTTACTGTCTCTGTACATACAGGAAAAAAAACAAAACAAAACAAACAAAAAAAAACCCTAAATAAATAAAGAGAGACAATAACTCAGAAATGCATTCGACCCACATAAATTACATCCGAAATGAAACTCTCGGAGCTCAGAATAAATGCAGGTCCAAACTGCAGAATCCATCAGTTATGAGGACTAAAGGTCGACTTCAGTTTTTTTTATTTTATTTTTTTATTTTATTTATGTATTTATTTCCTTAATTCTGTCCAAACATCTGCATCTGAAAAGATGATCACACCTGAGAGTTTATAGTGTTTTGGTGCATTTACTGCATGTGGTGGTTTTAGCATTTTAAGCAAACTGGTGTCAGTGGTGTGTTTCAGTAAATATCACATCAGTGACAGAACTAGAAAACCAGTCAATAGATGGAGATTAGATCAGTTTAACAGCACTATTCACTAGTAACTACAACAGCTGATTGTAGCAGAAGACTTGAGCAGCAGCAGCAGCAAACAGCTCAGTATCTGCTGACATCTCCAGATGTCTTCTGCTCAGCTGGAGGAGCAGCGCTGAACTGCTCGCTCTTTCAAGCCCTTCACTGCCTCCCACACACAGCTCTCTGAAACGCTGAAGAGGCTCCAGTTCCAGCCATTCAGATCTTTCTTCATTCCAGCTGGCTGTTTCAGACTCCTTTCTTATAATCTCACAGAATCCTCCCCCAGCGCCGGGCCACAATAATGCTCTCTTCGCCTGCCTTTATCTGCCTGTTCCTACAAGTTGTTTTGAATAAAGAAGTCATTATCTTCAGGGCCACAATGGCTCCAGACATCCATGCTCAAGATGTTCTATGCATGATGTATTGATCAATCTGTAGTGACTAATGGGACGGTAATGAATGAAGTAACGCTGAGCTAATGAATCTGCCTATGCAGACTGTGAATGAGGAGCTTTGCTCATTGCAGTGAACGGCTGGATCTGCTGGAGAACTAATGCTTTATATTGCCTGCTGGATGCTGTAGTGAACCACAGTTCTCTAATATGAGAAACTATGATCACCTGAAAAACAAAAACAAATGTGAATTGCTCAGAGCTCGTCCTTTCATAAAGATTATTGCAGTTATTTACATGAAATTCATTCATGTGCAATTCCAGAATAATCATCATGTTCTACCACTTGCACTACAGGAACTCAATTATGTTTCATTTAAGTGCCAACTTTGTCAGGTCTCTTAAAAAAAAAAAAGGAGAGAGAGAGACAATAAATAAGACTATTGAGTATATGCATTAAGAATACAGTCTTGAAGTCTTGGATTGAGACTTGGAGCAGTTTTATGAGAAATGTTTGGGTTCATATTGTGTTCATGCTGAGATCTCTGAATTTTGACTTTAGTATCTTGGCAAATGTTGAGATGTCTTAGACTTACCTGCTGAGAGACTTTTCCATTTTCCTTCCAAGTAATTTAGAAAAAAAACAAAACAAAAAACAATATTATAGAGATGGAAATCTATTAAAAATATGTATGTTAAAAATAATGAAATTAAAATCAGGGTTATTCATATTTAATTACTTTAAATATGCATCAGGGTATATGCATTAAATAAGCATATTTAATTTTAACTTATTTTTATTTATGTCAGCTAGTTGCCAAGGCAATATTTCTTATATTTTCATTTAATTTAACTTGATGTACTAAAATAACTTACCTGAAATAAAACTAAAACATATAAAATATAAATCAATAACTAATAATACTGACAAAAACACAACAAAATTACTACAAAAAAAAAAAAAAAAACCTTGAAAAGAAGAAAATGTATGAATAAAAACTAATTAAACATACTACTAATGAACTAACTAACTAAATGAATAAATAAAATAAACCAGTATCTTGATACTTGAATAACATTGGTGCAACTAAACTCTGACTAAATTATGTTTTAACAGATATGCACATTGAAAATATACATTTTGGGCTCAGGAAAAACAAACCAAATACTGATGATGATGATGATGATGATGATGTGTGATCTTTTTAAAAACAAAATTTTTACCAATCTGGACAAAATCTACATTCAGAAACACCTAGTGCTGTGTGTAAAGCAAAGCTTCTCCCTCAGGTCAGACTATGAGAGGACAATAAAGAGCTGGAGCCAAATAAAACCCGCTTCACCCACTGAAGAGGAGCATCGCTCCAGTCTCCTCCTAACATATGTCTTAACAGAGCAAAATTCTGGCTGTTATCTCAGATTTATGGGGCTATTTTTCATAGCGTTATATTCGTACACACGATGGGAACAAGCAGAAAGACTGTAGGGGAAACACAGCGGCCTGAAGAACATTATTGTGGCCTAATTTATTTTGCTCTATCAGCAGAGTGAAACACAGTGCACAGAACCCACAGGAATATCAATTACTGACAGAACGGCCTGATAAAGGCCTGCATTAGCTTGTATGTCAGACACACATAGGCTTTCTCTGTAGAGAGCTTTAATCTTGCTCCGTTATGAATAATGCTAAGTATATTACTCTCTGACATCTCACAATTCCAATTTATGCACCTCAACTCGCAGTGCCAACTACAATTTATAACTTTCAATATGCAAGGCATCAGCAATACATTAGAGAGATAGGACTGAACCAGCGCTGGGCAGAGGCCTGAGAACCCAGACCTGAATGCTGAGAGAATTTGGACTGAACCGTCTCTATGTCATAGACTTCCTCTTTAATCCCAGCAGAAACAGTGAATGACGGACGGCTGAATGAGGAGAAATTATTAAAGGACACTTCAGAGAGTGATGACAAACAGTCCATCTATTTTACAAAATCCATTACTCACAATGCAGTTCAACTACACTCAAGATACTCTTTAGAAGTAGTTACATTTCAAGCTAGTAAAAAAAAACAATTAACTTGAAGCAATTAAAAAGTCATTATCATTTTAAATATAAAACCATCTGTCAGACTTTGTTTTCCTGTGTCTTGTGTTTCCATGTGCTCCCTGTGTTTCCTTATGCCCATATTTGTTTTTTCCTGTTTCCTGTCCTCGTTTTGTTTGATTATCTGTTGATTTAGTTCCAGGTGTGTCTTGTTTTCCCTTCATTAGTTCTGTCTATTTACAGTGTGTTCTGCCCCTTGTTTCCGGTCCGGTCTTAAACGTCATCTCCCAGTGCTACGTGTGTGTTCCTGCCTGTCCTGTGTTCCCAGAGGTTTGGAATAATAAAGACTGTTATGATTGTAATTCTCCTATGTTCTCCTCATTTCCCGCTCCTCACAGTAGCGTACGTGACAGTAGACTGGATCCTACAAAAAGTGAGCGGTGCTTCTTCTCCCCGTTTTTGTTTTCCGTTTTTAGAAAAGTTTTTTTGTTTGTTTTTGTTTTTCTCCCACGGCATGGAACCCGTCACCCGTTTCGCCGCCCTAGCCTGTCTGGATCTCCCCTTCTATGAGTATGCCGGGGAATTCTGCAAGCTCGCCGCAGCGACGGCGTGGGATGACGCCGCTCTTAATAAGCTGTTCTGGCTCGGGGCCAACTACCACCATCCCGTGGACCTCCCAGACACCACCGGACTGAGTTGGAGAGAAGGAATCTTTTGGTGTCTGGGAAGTGTCCGGGCCCGAACCAGAACCAGCCCGCCATTCGCGGCCGACCCAAGCCCGCCGTCCACGGCAACAGCAAGCCCGCCGGCGGGTCCGAAGCCAGCGCCTGCTCCACAAAAGCGCCTCCCAGAGCGCCCCCCCCCCAGTGCCTGCTCCTCGAAAGCTCGCTCCAGTGTCGGCTCCAGCCCCAGAGCTCGCTCCAGAGTCGGCTCCAGCCCCAAGGCACGTACCAGTGCCAGCTCCTCGAAAGCGCTTCGCTATGCCTGCTCCTCAAGAGCGCCTCCCAGTGCCAGCTCCACGTAAGCGCTTCCCTGTTCCCGAGTTAAGCCCACGAAGGGCTCCTGTTCCCCTGTTAAGCCCAGAGAGGGCTCCTGTTCCCGAGTTAAGCCCAGAGAGGGCTCCTGTTCCCGAGTTAAGTCCACGGAGGGCTTCTGATCCCCAGTTCAGCCCACGGAGGGCTCCTGATCCCCAGTTCAGCCCAGGAAGGGCTCCTGATCCCTCGTCAAGCCCAGGGAGGGCTCCTGACACCCTGTTAAGCCTGTTAAGTTTCCCCAAGTATTTTTTTTTGGGGGGGGGGCCATGTGCCCGTGGCCAAGTCGGATAGGGCCACGACTGACCCGCCATGGCCTCCCGAGCTCCCTGCACCGCTATGGTCTCCCGAGTTCCCTGCACCGCCACGGCCTCCAGAGTTCCCTGACCCGCCATGACCTCCCGAGCTCCCTGCTCCACCGTGGGTCCCGGAACGGGCCCTGCCCTGGAGGCCGTCTGTCCGGTCTTTGCCTCCCTGTTCCTGGAGGCCTCCTAATAAAGACTCTTATGATTGTAATTATCCTACGTTCTCCTCATTTCTCGCTCCTCGCAGTAGCGTACGTAACACCATCAGATATCATATATTTTTCAGGCATAAAATTAGTGATTAGTCTTTTTTCTTTCTTTTTTTTCTTTTGTGCTGGATGAAGCATCCGAATGAACAGATTCTCTAAGAATAAATCCCAACACTACAAATTGTAGGCACACAGTTTGGAAGAGCACATTTTGAGTTTTCCATTCATTGTGACTGTGTCCAATACAATATGACATAGAGAAATGGTGATTTGGAGTTTTTATTGCGTTACACTATGACTTGTTTTTGGAAAAGCTGAACTATTTTGAAAAAGTGTCAAGCTACTGAAAAAAAAAAAAGTAGTTAAAGTTTAGTTTTATCCTCCCTTTTCTTCCTGTAAGAGCAAGTGTGGCCATTTGTAAATTTCATGGGTCTAGCTTCCGGTTTCATCCACGTCCAGCTATTTTTACCTGTACAAAACAGCTTGTTTTGCTGCTTGATATTGAAAATTGGTGTGTCTTACCATATTATTTTAATGTATTATCTTAATTATGAACACACTGGTTTGTAGTGCAAACAGTTTTACCGTTTACTGTATTTTGTTATTGTTCTCTTTATTTACCTATAGGCTTACTTTCGCGTTGAAGGAAAGGTGGATAGCTTAGAAAAAAGTCATGAGTTTGGAGAAACATGAGGGCGTAGATCATGGATGGGCAACTCTGATCCTCTAGGGAGTTTAGCTCAATCCCCAATTAAACAGACCTGTAAAATCAAACCCAAGTCTTCAGGATTACTAGAAAATGACAGGCAGGTGTGTTTGATTGGAGCTATACTTTCCAGGATCAGAGTTGACCATCCCATTGTATTCCTGTAGCTCAAAAATTCCTTGGCACTAGCAACACAAGATCATGGGTTCAATTCCCAGAGAAAGCAAGGATTTATCAAATGTGCATCTCAAACTCAATGCAAGTTGTTTTGGATAAAAGTTTATTCAAAATGCATAGATGATGACAGAAAAATCAGTTAAACTGTACAATTTGATTGGGACTTTGCATGGCCAAATCTTGATTTTTGCATGTAAAAGCACTTGTTTAAAAAATGTAAATCACATATTTGCATCAGCTTTTGAACGCTGGTGCATGCATTTAAAATCCACTTGACACGAAAATCTGCCAGAGGGCAAGTGCCATTTTGGGCAGGCATCTCTCTCCTATATAAAGACACATAACAAGCAGAGAATATTCATCCAGAGAGCTAATTCTGCTGACGTGGCACTGTTGGGAAGGAGGGAGGAGGCAGTGCTTGACATAATGTCAGCTTTGTCTCCTTCATCACCTTCGAGAGCCGAGCGGCGCGGCCCAGGAGGGAGAAACGCTGAGATCTGTTTGGACTCGACAATGGCACCCAGTAAAGTGCTCAGTGTGGGAGAGAGAGCGAGAAAGCAGGAGAAGCAGAGGAGCGGCCTTGTTTTCCGGGCCTTGAATAGATTTGTTAAAACCCCATGGTTGATTTATGCTAAGCGAAGCCCATGCAGACGCGGGCTCGCCTCGCCAGAACACTTTCTAAGCCCCGACCCACACTTTGATGCTTCCGTTGGAGGTGCCCAATGAAAGGCCGACCCACTCCCCCTCACCCCGCCTTTTCTTCAGTTTCTGCCATGCAAAGATAATCAGGTTTATGTAAAGTATGTGTGCTCCTTTGACAGTCTACGCTAGCTCATTAATTCAATCACACCCGACGCCATTGTTCTGCCGGTGTTTGAAATGCGTACAGGGACGGGGGGTTTCCTTAATCCTGTCAATCACTGTTAACATTTTTCTTGCTGTTGCCATGGCCGAGGCCAGAGTTCATGAAAACAGCGAATATGAGCCAACAATAGGAGAATAAAGAGTTGTTTCAGCTACTTTTCTCTAAAAGGCCATCGACCATGCACAAAAACACAAGGAGTAAATGTAGACAAGTTTGAACACTACAGGCCCAGCGAGGGAGGGGGGCGAGCATTTGAAAACCAAACAGGCCCTATAAAAACTTGACCTGGGAGGCTCTGGGAAAAACCTCCCGAATCGGCCCTCGGAAGAACAATGTGCTTTCTTGTGTGGCTTCTTCAGGGCCACAATGGCCGCTACAGTCTAAACACATGCCGGAGATGGTCTGACAGTGCTGTAAGCAAGATCAGCGCACTAGAATACTGAGTGCTGATCGCCGTCGAAAAGTGGACAAAGACGGAGAGCAAGAAAGAGGGAGGGATTCGGAGAAGAGCCATTCCCAGAAACTCTCAATGTCGAGATGTTAATTCTAACGCTTCAGTGGCCATTATGTTATGTTGTACGATATGCACTGGAATACTGAAAATCACCATTATCTTATTGATGTACTACTTAATAAAACATTGCATTTATGCATTTGGTAGATGCATTTATCCAAAGCGAGTTGCATTGCATTCAAGGTGCACATTTGACATTTTATCAGTTCTTGTATCGAACCCATGACCTTGGCATTTTTAGAGCCATGCTCTACTGTTTGAGCTACAGGAAAGCATAAATCTACTTAATAGAAGTACTTCATATTAGTTTGCTTCACTTTGAAGAACCATATAAATATTATAATACCTCTGTAACCCCAGTATTTTTGTAGGACGTGTCAAAAGTTGCACTTAAAGCCCATTAACACCAAGAACAACAGTCACAAGGATAACCATATTAGCATCCACATCAATGGACCGTAAAGTTTGGTGTATTATAAGCACACGCTGCAGTTGTTGTCTGCTGATTTAAACGCTTGAGCAAAATTGGGTCAAACTTTACATTAGGTGGCCTTAACTACTATGTATTTATGCATTTGATAAAATATACTTATTAAGTGCATGCTTGCTGATGCATTGTAATTAAAGTACCTGCATTTAATCAACACTTGTAGATAGACTGTTAACTTTACCCCTAACCATAACCCAACTCTTACCCCAAAACCTATAACTATAACCCTTATAACCCTAACCTTCCCTCTGATACCATACCTCAAACACAGTAAATGTGGGGATTTTGCAGAGGAACAAGCAGTTACACCATAAATCCATAGTCTTGTAGGTATTAGTATAAAATAGTTAAGGCCACTTAACCGAAAGCCTGACCAACAACTGGATGTGATTCCAATGATATTGTTCCTCTGTGCTGTTCTTGTTATAGCTGTGGTCTGGTGGACATGATGATTTTTAAAACTTTATAGTTATAGCTATCATCTTTTAGACTGATTCAAACCAAATGTTCATGAGTTTGAGACTGAATTGTGCAGTTTGTTGCAACCCAACAGAGGCCTGCTTTCTTCTAAGGTTAATTGTAAACTCTGTTCAGAGGCAGAGCTGTACTTGTGCAGTGTTTGTACAGTCAAAGTGCAGAGTGTTTTACTCGCATCTCACAGCATGACACATTAGCAGAAACAATGCAAACACGGCAGCTATTTAGCCAAATTCGATTCACGCAGAGAGAGGCCTAAACGACCGTCTTTGGCTCCTCCGACAAATTAGAGATTAAAATACGGTCTCCTTAGGAGTGCGCAAGCAACAAATGCTTTTAATGTCGCTCAAAGACTCGCCCTTTGTTCAAAAACATTAACACAATCGCATATCCCGTGTAGACAAAAAAATGCCCCTCGAAATCCGAAAGTGCGACGTAATCTCCTGGCAAAAATTGCGAAAGAAAGGGCAGATTTGATTCTGGTGGGAGGAACTGAGAAAGGAAAACACGCAAGATCTTTGCCCATCTTGAATAAGGATGTAAAGTAAGGGAAGATTAAGCCATTCAGACGGCAGTCGCAGCCTACGCATCGCTGCTTCTTTTCAAGCAATTTAGCCAGCGTTTGTTTATTAGTGCCTTACGCATGGCATTAGCGCTCCGCTTATCGCTGCTCGCACACAGAGTAATGCAGCGGCGTTCAAAGCCTGATACGGGACTTCTCATTTGTTTTCTCGCAGGGTTGACCTTGTTTAAGTGTAGACCATGGGAGACGGGACTTATTGGACAATGATACTCATACAAGCTATGTAAACATGCTCGCTGGCTTAGTCCCCTACCCTCTGCAATTCGACAAAGAACTTCAGAGGGCCACGAGGAGATTTGGCTGGGCTAATCTGCTGTTTACCATTTATGCATGGGCTATCGCCAGACAGAGCTCTGTTTGAGAAATACCTGCGCTCGCTATCTGATTTCTGCTATTATCTCTCTCCTCCTTCTCCTCGGCTTTGTCACAGAGCTGCGTATCTGCATATTACTCTTACTTAGTAGCTTATGCAAAAAGAGCGGGCCTCATATATCTGCATTCCTATCGTCGCGTCTCCTATCGGCGGAAATGCAAATGCAAAACGACACGCCATAAAACACGCTAATGCCAGACAACAACTTTTGCGTTCTTTTTCAGCAAGGGTCGCCTGACGGGCAGCTTTTAAATGAAACAACAATCAGCACCTGGAATTAAATTGGGTCACATTTTACTGACTTTAACTACTATGTATGTAACAGTTGATACAATATACTTATTATGTATATACTTGCTGATGCATTGTAATTAAAGTACTTGCATTTAAATAACATTTGTAGATAGACTGATAACTTTACATTTAACCGTAACCCAATCCTTACCCCAAAACCTATAACCCTTACAAAACTAATCTTACCTTCACTGCTATACTACACCTCAAACTCATTAGCAGTAAATGTGGGAATTTTCCAGAGGTTACATCATAAATCCATAGTCTTGTAGGTATAAGTATACAGTAGTCAACATTTGAAGTGGATCAAAACCTTTCATCAGAGTTGTCCTAAACCCAAAACAATACCTGTTCTTGTTTTAGGACAACTTTGATTAACTTTTTGATCCACTTCCAATGTTGACTACTGTTTAATAG
>JAFVLL020001350.1:0-13881 GCA_021397915.2 Tor tambroides
TCCATGCCGAGATGTTCTCCAGGCAGCCTGAGATCCGTGCAGCTATTGTTGGATCATCTGGTTGAAATGAGATGTAGAGTTGTGTGTCATCAGCACAGAAATGGTAGGAGAAGCCATATGCTTGTATGATGGGACCCAGTAATGTAGTGTAAAAGGAGAAGAGGAGGGGTCCAAGGACTGATCCCTGAGGAACCCCAGTGACCAGTCGATGTGCTTTGGATGCCTCCCCTCCCCAGGCCACCCTGAACGACCTACCAGTGAGATAGTATTCAAACCAGTGAATTGTTATTAGGAACAATTTGCACTAAGTATGAATGATATTGTGACCTCTTTTCCATTAAAGGCGAGTACTGGTGTTAGTGTGCCAGTTTTTTCATAGCTCTACTCTCAGAGTGCTGTGATATGGAAAACCAGAACACTGTGAGAAGTCAAGAGAAGACAACCAGAGGTTTAACTTACAGATGATGTGTGTAATATCTTTTGATGTTAATTTTTCTCTCCTATCCGGGCTTAATATGCAGTGACAACTGTAAAAAAGCCATTTTTGTAGGTTGATTCACCCAGAAAAGCATAAACATTGTGGCTATGTGCTGCTATCAAAGCATTGCTCTGTTTGTTTATGCTTTCTAACCAGTCCATCACAGCAGCACTGGCTCAACCAATGGTGTGAGTATAGGGGCAGCCGGGCAGGACTATCAGTTCTAACCAAACAATGGCAAACAGTTGAGAAACTTGTTTGAAAACAGTCATTTTTAAACTCTGTTCTAATCATACATTATTTTGTAAAGAGAATTAATGTAGATTAAAGTAATGTAGAAAATTAGCCAACCTGACCTCATGACGAAAACGTACCTGTGGGAACTTTTTCACAAGACTCGAAATACGTACTGCCATGTACGTTTCGGGACATATTCGATGTGAAATGTCCACTGGGTGGCGCTAAAAGAGTGTTAATTTTTTTCCCCAGAACAGATGAACGTACATATGGTATGTTTTATGTGATGTTGGTTTTGTACATGTCACTGTAATGCTCCGTGACATTTTAAAATAACGTACCATCTACACTACACCTACCCGATAGTATGAACAAAAGCAAATGTGACGTAAAAACGCAATCGTTAGCATGTCGTTTTAGCTTGCTTTTCAATCTCTCATCTTTCAGCTCTTTCATCGTGAGTCATGTTTTCGACAGGATTCGTATCCAAGGATTTCGCATCCTAAGTTCAATTCTGTGCCTGCTGACTTACAAAGCGAGCTTGTTATGTCCAGAAAGCGAAACATATGGAGCTGTAATCATAACTGTGTATGAAAACGATTACAAGTGCTCGATGTTTTACTGCTTCAAGTGTTCATTTCTGTGGGAAACGGCAGTGATATGTACTTATTGGTGCTTATCGTGGCAGTCTTATGGGGCAGTCGTGGCCTAATGGATAGAGAGTTAGACTTGTAACCCGAAGGTCGTGGGTTTGAGTCTCAGGTCCGGCAGGGATTGTAGGTGGGGGGAGTGAATAACCAGCACTCTTTCCACCCTCAATACCACAACTGAGGTAAGACCCTTGAGCAAGGCACCGAACCCCCAACTGCTCCCCGGGCACCGCAGCATTGGCTGCCCACTGCTCCAGGTGTATGTTCACTACTGTGTGCATGCACTTGGATGGGTTAAATCCATGAGCACAAATGGTGAGTATGGGTCACCATACTTGGCCACACACCACTTCTCTTCCCTTATTTCGGATCTTATGAAAAAGTTCCCACAGGTACATTTTCGTCATGACATCAGGTAGAAATGAGCACCTCCATGTATAAATTGACAATAATTTTGAATATGTATAAGGCACATTTCCATAGAAGCCACTTCTATATTTCCATATAGAAGTTTCTGCCATGGAATTAAAAAATAAAAAAGGTGATTATTACTTTATATCTCACAATTATGACTTTATTTCTCGCAATTACAAGTTTACTCACAATTTTGAGTTAACATCAACAACAATAAGTTTATGCCGCAATTCTGACTTTCTTTTTTTTTAGAATTGGGTTTACATCACAGTTCAGTCTTTAATTCTTACAGGTTTAAGATATAAAGTTATATTGTGAGATTTAAATTTGCATTGTGAGACATAATGTTGCATAGTGAGCTGTGAAGTCAGAACTGTGTGTAATTAACAACATATAAAAAGATGATACACTGTGTACTTAACATAATTAATAATGAGTGACATGCATTACAATTTATGCAACTGAATAAAAACAATGGAAAATATAAAACTGATGATTACATATACAAAGTACAAAAAATAAATACAAAAATAATGTACAATAATGATATAATGTTGCATTATAAGATATGAAATCAGAACCGTGTGTAATAAATTCACAACTGTAATTAAAAAAAGTCAGAACTGTGTAAATTTAAAAAGTCAGAACTGATGTAAACTCACAATTCTGAGAAATAAAGTTAGAATTATGAGGTAAAAATCACAGTTGTCCATATTGGAAACAAGCCTCCATAGAATGCTGCTTAGCGAATTCCTCCATTGGGATTTGTGCCTGGAAAGTGTGCTAGTGTCATTTAGCATGCATATTAGATTCTGTCATGAATCTGATGTTGTGTGCAGGCTGCAGCTTGAGCTTATGATGTGTTTGCACCAAAACATTAGATACACCATGGGTGGGTTATGATGGAGCATTGATATAGTTACAATCTTTTGCAAGTTCTGCGTAGGTGAAACTGTTTGCTGATGTACAGCATGCTGTGCTAAGCTTTTTAAACTGGTATGTGCATAGAATTCATTTGGTCTTACGACGAGAAGCATGTGGGACGTGTATCATCTGTTCCATGGCCTCAAGCGAATAAATAGATCACCCTTATGAAAGCACATACTCATGATGTTCTCAGAGGTGGAATGTTCGGCATTTTGGATCCATCAGATGGATGTAGACAGAATAACAATGGAACAAGACTTCTGAAAATGCTGTTATAGAGTGCAACAGAAGCTGCCCACTATTTAAGCCATCAAAAAAAGGGTACAACACTGTGTATGTAAGATAATTAATAAAGAGTGTATGACTGACAGTTCCATAAAGCATTAGAAATGGTGTAATTAAATTAAAAACAATGGAAAATATAAAACTAATTGATTGATTATAAATATGAAAGTACAAAAAACCAATGCACATAACCTAAAAAGCTTCATTTTAGATACTCATCCAAAAAAAAAAAGTGTATGGGGATCGTTTTGACAACATTTTTGTCTGTGCAACAAAAAAAATGTAGTTGGTGATGTCACTGATCATGTTTACATGCACACCAGTAAGCTGATTACTCACAAATATCAGCTTATTAAAATAAACTGTTTTCCCCGTTTATATGCACATCAGTACCTGACAATGCAAGTAAGCTGCATTTACATGACTTCGTTAATAAATTAGGTTATTTCCCTATAGTGACGTCAAAATATAATCATTTGCATATCTGACTCCGAGTGTTCTATACATTTGTCAGTTGTGATGTAATATAAAGCTTGCAACTTGTCAGCGGGAAACTTACAGCTCATACCGTATATTATCCTCTCATGCAGTTATAAATGCAGCGTTTTGACTGAACCACTTCTACTTCTGCTGCACGAGATGAGAACACATATTTTTTCATTTTCTGAGTCATCATGAAAGAGTCTGCTTTTGTGATATATTTCCTTCTTTCTTTACTGCAAACCATTTGCTCTGTCTAGATGCGCTTAAATCTGCACTAATGCATTCCTGTCACGTATCACACATGCGCACTTCAATAAGCCGACAGAAAGCGGGTTATTGCATTTACATGCTGCGCAAAATCGGAGTAAGAGGCAAAAAACTACCTGTGTCGACCGGTTTATGCTTACGCCATTTATGACCTTACTCTGATAAAAGAAAAGGGTTAGAAAATGCGCTCACTATTTCTATAGACTAAACACATAATACACATGTGCATGACATCACCGTTTTCACAAACTGCCGATTTGGAAAGTTTACCTAGAGACGATAAGGGTATTGTTTTCAAAAACGTGCATCTTGAAACCTTTCATTTTCATTTTGAAACCAAACATTTTCAGGTCCCCACAATGCCGTTGTTGTGTAAATGAACAGCCAAAATGTTCATAAATAAAAATAAAAATTAAAAAAATTCCATTTTAAGTTGAAAATGGTGTGTGTAAACTATCGAAGCCTGTTTCCACTATTGAATAAAAAAAATAAAAGGGGTAATTGTGACTTTTTTTTCTCACAATTGCGAGTTTAGATCTCATAATTCTGACTTTTTTTGCAGAACTGCCTGATACAGACTTGCAATTGCGAGTTATGAAGCCAGAATTATGAGAAATAAACACAATGTCGGAACTGTGTGATATAAATTCGCAATTGCGAGTTAAGTCAGAATTGTGAAATATAAAGTCATAATTCTGAGACCATATGTGACCCTGGACCACAAAACCAGTCTTAAGTCGCTGGGGTATATTTGTAGCAATAGCCAAAAATACATTGTATGGGTCAAAATGATTGATTTTTGTTTTATGTCAAAAATCATTAGGATATTAAGTAAAGATCATGTTCCATGAAGATTTTTTGTAAATTTCCTACTGTAAATATATCAAAACATAATTTTTGATTAGTAATATGCATTGCTAAGAACTTCATTTGGACAACTTTAAAGGCGATTTTCTCAGTATTTAGATTTTTTTGCACCCTCAGATTCCAGATATTCAAATAGTTGTATCTCGGCCAAATATTATCCTATCCTAACAAACCATACATCAATGGAAAGCTTATTTATTCAGCTTTCAAATTATGTATGAATCTCAATTTTGAAAAATTTACACTTATGACTGGTTTTGTGGTCCAGGGTCACATATGAGCTTTTTTCTCTCAGAACTGGACTTTATAACTAGCAACTGTGAGTTTATATCTCACAATGCTAAGAAAAAAAGTCAGAATTGCCAGATGTAAACTCGCAACTGTGAGGAAAAAAAAAAAAATTATTCAGTGGTGGAAACAGGCTTTCATGGTAAACAACACCCCATATGACTGGAAACAATATTCCCCTTTATTTATTAAGCATTTTCACAATGGTAATATTTTTAGCCAGCCTGCTCTTTATTCATTTGTAACTGGTCTAATGAAGCGCTGGCTGGCTTGAAACATTACCATTGTGAGAATGTCTTGATAAATGAATTAATGTCTTAATAAATTATTATTTGCAGTTATAGTGTGCCGACTTTTGTCTTGAAGTTAGTGTCAGCACACAGCTGTGTGAAGTAATGTCCAAATAACAAGAAAAGATAAATAAAGTTGCAATTACAAGAATAAACATACCTTGTGCTGAGCTAACACACATTTTGGGTTTCAGAAGTCTTCCCATCTCGAGGCCCCTAGCAGTAAGAGGCCCTGGCCACAGGCCCTATCCATAATCTGGCCGTGACACAGAGAATTGACCTTCTCATTTACCAAAGAACATATCACAAAACCAGATCCAGCTAATCAGATGAGTCTTGACATACTGCTGAGAGAAAAACAACAACTATTTGGATCTTGAACTGGAATCTTCTGGAATTGGAAGTTAAATGTAATAAAAATCAATTCACATCAAATTGATTTATCAATTTTACTTCCTGAGGAGCATTTGGAAACTATCAAGCCTCTTGCACATGCATAACACATTTAAGATCCCTTTCCTTTCTGTTTTTTCACATTCCGATCATAATGGACTCCAAATTTGAAAAGGCCCACTTGTTTGGAAATGGATGCCACCTAAATGATTCAGAAATGTCAAGTGAGTCCATGAATTATAAAAGCACATGGGTTGTGGTGTTAATATTTCATGGTATGTGAAAGTGAGTCGGAATGGTTTGGGAAGTGAGTCCATGGGGTTTGTTGGTAATGACCAGTGTGAGAGAAGCACAGAGATGGGAAGAAGTGTTTAGGCAGTTCTGGTGTGTTTCAGCTAGCCGTGCTTTACCCCATGCTGTCTTCTGGACCTTATGAGGGAGGAGATGATGCTGTATTGAGCTGTGTTTGTGATGCTACATTGCCTTCACGCTAAGGACACATTACCTGCAGTGAGATCGAGATAAGGGAGATATACTCTTATACTCTTGCTTAGTATGCATGCTTTGTATGCATGATTTTTTCACCCACACAATAGAAAAATCACAAATGAGATCTTGGTGTTTGAAAACGGAAAAATGCTTCTGCGGGCAGTTTAAAGTGGTATGAAGGCAGCAAGGCATGACTCCTATAATTATTGGTCAAAAACATACATTTACACACAAACTGACCACCAACTGCAACCTTTGGACAACATTCCATACCCATACTGTATGTCAACAACTTTATTTATTCCTCTTGAAGAATTTTAGCAGAAATTAAAGATTAAATGAAACATAGGCCTAAATGAGAGCTCCAAGAAATCTTAGGGGACTCCACACAGATCAAGTTTTTGTGTTTATAAACACAGTGCAGTGGACCGAAAAAAAACAAAAAACAAGTTCAAGACACTTTTTTTTTTTTAATGTTCAACATCTTTTACCATGAGAGCCACATTTTAACAAAGCCGTGTCATGTGGGTGACAATTCAAAAGACATGAGACATGGAAACAATAGAAAACATTGCAAATGCAAAATTGCATGCTGTGTCGCGTATGAGCTTTTGAGCAATACACAAGTCTGTGCGTGTCAAGCAATATTTGTCTCATCTTATGTATTTATGTATGCATTAAGGTAAAAGCTGTATGTTTTATTCTAATGTGGCACATTTCTGAGTGACACAGGATATTCAACAAGACAAAATGTAGGGCAGGACTTGATTTTATGCATCAGGAATTGACTGAATCCCCATTTTTTATGACTGGATCATGTAAATTGGTGTTACAAGAAAAGTCATTTCACAGACAGAACAAATTTTTAACATTTGACTGAATATTATGAAGACGTTCATGCAGTGTCATGCACAATAGCATGCACTTATGAATCATGCACAATAAGACTGGAAACATGCATTAAGAAAGTAAATAAGGTCAATTTTCATGCCATGCAGACTTTAAATGTGTTGAGTGCTACTGCATGTCATGAAGCACCTGCCACGTTTTACATTCTCCATATTTTTCCACCAGGGATGGCAGCTATTATTCCGAAGGAGTTAAAATCCATACGCTTTTTCACCAGATATCCATTTCCTGCCAAATAAAACGCAAACACATTACCACTGTGCCTAATCAAAGTTGTGATATGATTGTTTCTCAATTAAAGGGAATTGCATCGCTCCTAAGTTGATATCCGTGTGTCAGATTTGAATAATGTGCTGTGGTTTAGAGTGGCAGAGAGGAACAAGTTTGGCATACTGATGATACTTCACTCTCGCAGCCCCGCCGGGGACGGAGCACTGCACGCTCGCTGCGTATGGGATCCATTATTCCAACCCGTATTAAACAGCTTAATGGCCCCATCTCCCAGACTTTGATTTCCAGGATGATATAATGCGCGAGGATAGAGAGAGCAGGAGGAGGGGATGTGATCTGTCAGGGGGAAACACAGGCGGGAGGGGGTCAGATCTCACTCACACACACTGTGACCCATCAGCGGATGACATGTGTCATTTTGATGGAAGACTGATGGGTCAGCTGTAAGTCATTTAGAGCGGTTGCACTGACAGAATGTCTCAAAGTGGCTTTAAGGAGCTACACGTCCTTGAAGGCATCTCCTGCAGTCTTGTTACCGCAGCTGTAGGAACTATTGGACCCGGTGTGACAGTAAGAGTTCGCACATTAGGAACTGATAATGAGAGTTACTGTGATATTTCTCCTCTAGTGATTATCATTACTATTTATAGCCGGGCTCTATCCGAGGAGGCATTTGTAGTGGGAGCGCTGGGAACAGAGCGGCCTTCCTCAGCCGCATTAAACAGTCCTAATAAAAGTGTGGCTGTGCTCTGAATTCCGTCTCGGCTCTCGTTTGTGTGTGCTGCAGGTTTCTCTGAATGCTGTGATGAGTTCCTGAGAGCTTCGTTCTCCCCGGCCGGCTGTCTTGGAAGAGCGAGGGCTCTGGTGACAGCAGTGGCACCCACAGAAACAAATACTGACGACGGGCCATGGCTAGCGGTAACTAACCTCCTCTAATTATGTCCAGTACTCGTCCTGTTTAGCAGACCGGTCAAATCACACTTGCTTACAAAATCTAGCGAGCTGCCTACGTGGGCAGCATTTTAAGGCGTCATGCGCTCTCTAATGATGTGAAAACCGTTCCAAACATAGGCTGGATGATTATGCTGTCTTCTGAGATACCTTGTTATGGCGGATTCTAGGGCAGCCTCGCATGTGTCCTGTGTAGAGAAAGCAACGTGCTCAGTGAAAAAAATAAAGCCAAGAAACATGTCTGAGGTCAGTGAAAATTTTTAAAAGAAATTAATACTTTATTCAGCAATGATGCATTAAATTGATCAAAAGTGACAGTAAAGACATTTGTAATGTTACAAAAGATTCAGTTTCAAATAAATGCTGTTCTTTGGAACTTCCTATCCATCAAAGAATTCTGAAGAAAAAAATGTATCATAGTTTCCACCAATGTTTAAAACAGCAGAACTGTTTTCGACATTAATTTTTCTTGAGTACCACATCAGCATATTGGCATGATTTCTGAAGGATCATGTAACACTGAAGACCGGAGAATAGAAAATTATTAATAATATTTCACAATATTACTGTTTTTACTGATATATAAATGCAGCTTTGGTGAGAATAACAGCCTTCTTTCAAAAACATTAAATAATCTTACTGACCCAAAACTTTTGAATGGCATTGTATGTCAATCACTACTTCAACATAAACATGTTGAAACAAAAATAGTTAGAACTACTTAAAACTATGTGCATGGAAGCATAATTCATATCATTAGAGTATCATGCAGTTAGCTTAGCAACATGCTAACACCATTCTCTATTAAAAATCTGTGAGTCTCTAATATGCTAGGGTGGGCGAAATACTGGTAGACTGGTAAATTAACACGATCATGGTTACACACTCAAAACGTTGCTGTGCTACATGGTCACGAAAACATATAATAACATATAATTTGCACACGTTTTAAGCATTACGGTTTAAAAACGTGATTTTAAGCCATTGAAATGCAATTAGCAGTGAAAGATAACTCATTTCGCTATATGTGAAGACAGTGCTCATAGAGTGCGGGAGTATTTAACATTATTTTTGCTGCTTTATAAGCCTTGACTGGTTAAATACACATACTTGTATGTGTCAAAATGCCTTTCTTTGCAAATATCGTCATAAACACAGTAATTTAGGTCTTAAGTGAAAGCAAACACATGTGTAACAGAACTATATATTGGATCCGGGCAGCTCTTAAAGTAACAGCAGTCTAATATTCCTGCTGTCAGTCATTCATGTTAATCAAACAACAAAAG
Organism: Tor tambroides; assembly: GCA_021397915.2. Classification (NCBI taxonomy): domain Eukaryota; kingdom Metazoa; phylum Chordata; class Actinopteri; order Cypriniformes; family Cyprinidae; genus Tor; species Tor tambroides. The sequence continues at coordinate 9,446 of JAFVLL020001350.1, forward strand.
AGAGAAAATCTTGCCTCTGCTCTTGACTAAATCATCTTTGTAACTTTAATAAGAAAAAATATATACTTAATTTACACAGTGAAGAATGTGCAATGTTTTTATACATTTGATTACTTTATACAATGTATGCAGCATTTCTTATTTGTTCTACTGCCATTTTTTGTCCAATTGCTTGTAATTAGTTTCTAATTCTTATTTAATTGCTGACTGTTTACTTGTCTTCAGTGAGCTTTTTTTTTTAAAATTTAGGCTATATATATATTTTTTTGTCATATTGACACTGGTGAAGAATTTGCTATGGTATCAGATATTTTGATATCATAAAGACATTCTTTAAAGCAAAAATAACTATTTTGTGATATATATTGTTACTGTGAAATAAAATGACTCATATCATGATATAGGTTCTTGTGGTAACAAATACAGTTTTTAAGTAATTAATACTTGACAAAGCAGCAGTTTTGGAGAGAATTTTTATATTCTTGCCTGATTGTCTGGACCTTTGCAGGGAATGAAATGTTTAGACCCCTTGAAGCTTTAACTGAACACTCCTGAACTAGAGTAGGATCTATTCTGTGCTCAACTGATGCAACTGGTCTTTGATGCAAAGCATAGCAGCTGCATTATGCTGAGTGACAGTGCAGATGTTTAGCCAGTGTGTGTTTTAAAGGTGCTTGTCGTTTTGCATGAGGGCCTAATGTACTGTATTGTCTTTTGCAGCAGCAGACGGCATCGGCAGTTTGGGAACCGAGCAGAGCCACATCAACGTTCCCGTGGCCGACCCCGGCGCCTGGGCCACCGCCATGAACAACCTGGGCATTGTGCCGATGGGCTTAACCGGGCAGCAGCTGGTATCAGGTAAAGCCCTGCGCCCTCCTCCAGTGTGCTAATCCTGTTGTTTCATCCACAGCTCTCCCTGCTCTTCCCTTTCACGGCAGGGGGAATAAAAAGCAGATATTAAACCGGGGTTCCCATATTTCCCCCTCTGGCAAGCAGCACAGGCACCAGCCTCTCCAGCCAAATATGTGACCTTTAGAAGCAACACTACACATTGGATTTTACATTGAAGCATGTTACAGTTTGTTGAGCTTTATTCTTCGGCTGAGATACTGAATTGTTGCGGCTCTGAAAAGCTCACATCCTGGCTTGATGGTGGCACCTAACGCTTTCTTGCCCTGAGTCCTAAGCGCTGGTCTCAATCCTCCCAGCTTACTGAAGCTTTGTGGAGATGTTTGTTTGAGAGCTGGACATTGCTGTCTCTGATTAGCCAGTGATCATCAGTGGCCATCTGCAGTCATAACAGTTCTGCTGCTTTTATACATGCCATTTGCACAGAAATGGTCTCTTATAATCATGATTTTATCTCAGATAAGCTGTGGATGCAGAGAGTGGACTAATGGAGTGCTTTGACAGTTTGTTTTCTCCATACACTGGCAATTCACCTCTCTAGCTTTGACAGCTCTCATGAGTGGGAGTGGAAGTAGTTAAACTACAGTCAAGCTACTCTTTTGAAGAAGTAAGCTTCACCCAAAGCTGCCAACTACAATGAAACTATTTAAGTGAGCAGTATCTTCATATCTAAATATGTTATTATTCAAAGAAATGACTTAGAATTTGAGCTAGGGTGAAAGTGTTTATTCTAGTTAAATTAAAACTAAAACTATAAGGCTACTTTTATTTGATAAAAAAGTACAGTAAAAGTAGTAATATTGTGAAATACTATTACAATTTAAAATAACTGCTTTCTATTTTAATATATTGCAAAATGTAATTTGTTCCTGTAAAGCTGAATTTTCAGCATCATTACTTCAGCCTTCAGTGTCACATGATCCTTCAAAAATCATTCTGATATGTTGATTTGCTGCTCAAGAAACATTTCCTATTATTATAAATGTAGAAAAGTAGCATATATAAAGGTAGCTTGTTACTAAAAAAAAAAACTACATTTTTAATCATGTAAAACTAAAAATTTAGTAGCATTGCTACTTTTTTGGTAACTATTTCCCAGCACTGGCACTCATGTCAATTTTTCAGACAAATAAAGTCTCTCCTTGGTTTGGATCCTATTATAATTACTATCACGCTAGGGAAGCCATGGATTGAGGCAAATTAGGCTCAGATTAAAATGCATGAGCCGATATTTCAGATCATGATTATTTATGAGAATTTGGGAAGGCACAAGTCATTTGACTTGCATATAGATTTTCTTTTTTGTTGTTCTTGGGTGACTTCAGAAATCATCTAAGAATGAATATTAAAACTATTATCCTCAGCTTCTGAGCTAAAGCCTCTGGTAATACGCCAAAGCTGAAAGAAACACTTCCAGCAATTCACACGAGGATTTTACATACGGATTTTACATTTCTTTCACATGTGTAGTACACACAGGCTTCCAGTGATGCCTCTAGATACCTGAAAGAGGATTTTGTCATACGAGCACAAATGCTGGCCTTTGAGAACAAACAGGCTGGATCGTCTCTGGCTCCAGAAAGACTATTATGACGCTGACAGAAATTCCAGCTTCAAAGGAATGATTGGAAAAGATTCGCCTGGTTTCTGTCGAATATAACAGATTATGCTGAAATAACCTCTGAGTCTTTGTTTTAATTTCCCTCACACTTCAACATCACACATATTGCTTATGACACACACACACACACACACACACAGCTTCTATTTTGTCCCGTATCTGCTCATAAATTTGCTGCTCGCAGAGCAGATGCCCACTTGCACAATTTGTCCTCACAGGCAGTTTCATTCTCAGTATTTCAGCACATTTTCTATTGATTATAAATGTTTATTTGCACCAGCTCATTAGAAGACATGCTTTGTGAGAACTTTTTTTTTTTTCAGATGGCTTTATCCCGCTGGATTGATGAAGCACAACAATGAATAGTACTCTAAATATAGACGATTTTCCCGCAGTTAAGAGTTGCTTTTGTTGCGGCTCCATTGTGAGAGTTTTACACAGAGCATGCTGGGAGATTTGGGTACAGAAATGGTGTAAGCCCTGAACGTATGAATGCACAGATTTACAGAAGATTCAACAAGGCTGCTTTAAGTGGCTTAGAAGAAGAAGAAAGAAAGGGAGAATAAAACCCAAATCAGGCTCCACCAGAAACAGTTGCATGCTGTCGCGATGGCCTATTTAACTATTGCACTGTAATGACAAAGAAACATCTTCCTGAGTGCTGTTTATGGAAGCACTAGGACCTAGAAACATGTATATGAATACAGCCAACGAGAGCTTTTCAGTTTTATTTATTATTTTTTGGGAAAAGTACTGATAGAAAGATCTTATTTAGTGTCTGATACCAATATTCTAAATATCTCCTGGTTATATTATATATACAGTATATTATCAATAATTGTCTGCCAATATTCATTTAATAGTGTCTGAAAACATTAAGGTAGGAACATTAAGGGGTTGTTTATCACTAACTATAAGAACGCAGTTGTTATACATGTATAAATTACATATGTAAACTAGGACTGCACAATTAATCAAAATAAAACGGAATTCCCTATTTTGGCTTAGTGAATTATCAAATTGTAAAAGCTGCAATTTTATTTAAATAAACATGTGCACTGCGTGTTTCAGAGTGGAGAATTAAATCAATGATTTAATGTTTAAAAATGAAGAAATTATGAAAGCCATAAAAAATTTGTATTGCAATTTAAGGTTTTCTTAATATTTTTTTATTTTACAGTGAAATATTACAATAGTAATATTTCTTATTTTGTTTAATATTTTAGTTTAATAATAATAATAATAATAATAATAATATCTACACATCTAATAATATTTGAATTATTATGATTTTTATTGTTGTTGTTGTTGTTACTACTGTGATATAATTGGCCAAATTGTGCAGCCCTACAAAAAAGCACAGCAATTTTTTTTAAATAAACATATCAATTGTTTAATAGAAAAGGTACACTTTGATTTTTTCCACCTAAATTGTGCAGCCCTAACATACACAGCAAATAACTTCAGTTTTAATAGAACCTAAGCAGTACATGTTAAATGTAGGTTTGTTGTGTGACTCAGTGCTGCTGGAGTTATTCACTGTCATTTCGGGTGCTTTGGATAATTATGCATATTAGCTGTGGTGAGCAATGACTGGAAATCTTTCAAGCCCAAAAAAAGCGAGACTGTAAAAAAACAGCTGAGACAAATTTCCTTGCGGATTATATATTTGGACTGCAGGGCCCGGGGCTGCAGGGGCTGGCGCTTTGCATTTAGTAATGGTGTTTGTGATAGGCTCTGATTAATGCCGTCTCACCTCTGAAATGATGAGCAGCTGCGTCCTGTAGGAACTAAATGTTTTGCAAGCTGCTGACTTCGTAGGGAATCCAAATTTAATGGAAAGCAGATAATAATGACAAATAAAACCTGAAGCAGGTTTTTGGAAAAGAAACAAGAGCTGTGAGCC
>JAFVLL020001351.1:6697-102339 GCA_021397915.2 Tor tambroides
TTTGCTGTGTACCGACCCTGCCTGTATGACCATGTTTTTGAATAAAGCTTTGCATATGGATCCGCACGTCTCACGTCTCATCAGCCCCGTAACAATTACAGGCTACTCAAGACTGACACCTACAGTGTTTTAACAAAGGTTAATTGAAACGATTATTATAACTTTTTAAAACCGTGATCTCAAACTCAATTCCTGGAGGGCCACAGCTCTTGCCAGAGCTTAATCAAGCCAGAGCTTGATTATCTGGATCAGGAGTGTTTAAGTAGGGTTGGAGCTAAACTGTGCAGATCTGTGGCATTCCAGGAATTGAGTTTGAGACCAATGTTTTAAAATAATGTACATTTAAAAACAGTCATATTTAGTACATGTAATTAATATACAATTGAATACTTAAAATAATTGAGTGTATAAAATAAGCGGCTTTATTGGCACGGTAACACTTAAATGCGTACAGAATTTTAACACTGCATTAGTTTTGAGCTTTGGATGTTTTGTTTTTTTGCTTTAAATGTTTAGTTCCATTTTAGTTTAGTTTTAGGGGGTTTTTTCCATACGTTTATTTTTTATTTTACTTTTATTATGGCTTTGTTGGCAAAATGTTAATAAAATATTGTTACAGATTTTATTTTGTTTTCTTTCCTTAAAAAGCATTTTGACAAGAACGTAAGTAAATATACAGTTGTGGTCGTTTTTCCTTCTGGGGCATCAGTGACTTTTGTAACCTTTTGTAATAGTTGTGTATGAGTCCCTCAGTTGTCCTCAATGTGAAAAGAATTCTCAAAATCATTGTCATTATTGGAAAGAGACTTACGAATAGCCACTGTATCACAAAAAAAAAGCTGTGGAACATCCAAGTAACAACACAGTATTAAGAATCAAGCATATCTAAACTTTTGAACTGGGTTATTTATTTATTTTTATTTTTTTATAAATTCAGCTATTATTTTCTCTTGTGGACTATATGTACTGTAAACATATTGTGAAATATCTTATTTGGGTCAGTTAGATAAAATAAAAATAACATGCATTTTGTATGATCCCTCTTATTTTGGTAAAGTAATTAACATTTAACAGAAAATGTTTTTAGTTCTGTCACTGTCATTCTGTTGCACTGTGGAACAGCTTCTGTCACGAAAACAAATTCCTCGTATGTGTAAACATACCTAAAGCTCATTCTGATTCTGAACATTTTGTATACTGCAAAGTGTATGTAAAATTTTGACCACAACTGTAGATTTCAGTACTTTTAAAAATAATTAAAATGATTTTAAAATGATTAATGTTGATTAACTCTGAAAAATCATGCAAAATTGTGGTTAATTATTTTAATTGATTATTTATACATTTAAACCAAACTTTTACAGATTTCATAATCCACAATTTCACCCCAAAAGGAATAGCTAACGTTAACTTAAACTGAAAACTTAAATTATTCACTTATGTCTAACCAACTTACCCGTATTCACAAGACTATGATCTTCTGCCAGGAACATCAGACCAATCTGCTGCTGTCTAGATTCAGGTGGTTTGTCTTCATCTGGCATCTCAGCTGAGACCTGTCCACAATGGGAGACCCTACAGTTGAAGTACAGTGGCGTACCTCTCAGCATCACTGATGCACACAAGCCCTCACAGCACGTCAAGCTGCAAACCGTGTGAGGGACCCTAACCGAACTGTTGAAACCAACTGCAACTCAACCAACCACTCATAACTAACAACAACGCATAACACATAACTAACAACCATGTAGCAATGCACGAAAAACACTTGGAGGAGGCCAGCAACCGTAAAACAACCTAACAGCCACACAGAAAACCTTGGCAAAACCATGTGAATGCACAGGAGACCACTCAAAACATCCTGACAACCATGCATCAGAACGTGCTGAAAACTTACTCTACAATCTATAAACATATACATAAATCTTGCTCTACAATCAAAAATTACTCTACAAACTCTATAACTATATACAGAATTTACATACTTCAGGCTTCATGTGACACTGTGATGACTGGGCTTTTTTTCTTCTGGGCTCCTCAGGCAGGGGCTCTTCACTGATGTCCATGTGAATTCCAGGAGCGAAGCTTCTTTTGTTCGTGGAGAAACTTACGGTGATCAGGATGCGTCCATCAGGCTGCTCTGTCTCCACCAGTGAGGGGCAGCTGAGTGTCTCCCATAGACACTGCTTAATCTTCAGTCCCAGCTCAAGGCTGTAAGGATGGCATCCACCACAGCGTGTCTTCATCACGGGCTCAGCCACAGAGAGGTAAATGTCCTGGTAGCCCTGGACGCTGCAGCCGTGAATGGAGACAGACTCTTCCTGCTGACACAGAGGTGTCACTGAAGAGACTGATGCTGCTGGACGGGATCAATGGGTCTTCGAGCTTTCGCAGAGATGCAGCTGTAAGAGTGGTCCAACCTGATTACAGCTGCCAGCTGTGAAAACTCACATGGGTCTCGAATGGAAGAGAATGGAAATTACCTCCACTACGAATCTGCCCTCCACTACGCTACTCCAAGCTAATGAATCAAGAAAAACTTCACAAACCCAACAAATTACTGACACTCACCAAATTGTAGAGTCATGAAGGGCTTATAGCAGAGCTTGATCAGATTCAAGGCTTCAGAAACAGTTGTGTTGATTTTCAAATATCAGCTCAAGCTTCTGTACTGACATGAAATTCATGAATGTTGAGATTCATTTGAATGTAAACAACACTTGATGTAATCAATAAGCCAATTAGAGCAGTGTAAGGATGAAAGAACCTCAGATACTTTGATCTCCTGAGAAACAGACAATACAAACATGCACGGGCATCTTCGAGACACCCCACAGAGTGGAGGTGTAGGAAACTTCCTTCCCTTCTGCCCATTTGTTTCTTCTTAAATCCCCTCACCCATCCTTCCTTCTACTCAGTCAGCTCAAAATGGTCAATAGTAGAATCTAATGTTCTACATTAATGCAAGTGATATTCACAGTCATGTTTGGTATCATTTGAATTGTCTCAGGGCGACTGTTACAATGGTCTCATTCTTATAAGTAAACTAAAAGGTAATACAGATCCTAAGAGTTTAGAGAGATGTTGCACACTGTAGAGGGCGGGTCAGTTCTCAGGGTCTTTCATGCAAATTACCTTCTGTCCCAAGAAGTGATAACTCTACTTGATCAATGCAAATTCCATTAGCAGCTGTCTCCATCTCGGGGGATGTTGTTCTTGGTCTGAAGTACTTAAGGAAATGTTGCAAAAGGATCAGGGCCCTCTGTAGCTGAAATGAGCCCATAGGATGAAGTGCGTTCACACATTTCATACTATGTATTTTTCTCAAGTCAGGTATGCATGTTACTCTTAGATTAATCTTTGAGATTTTGATGTTTTGTATTGATATGATTTGATATCTTTGAATTGGCTATGTAATTGACATAATACATATTTACCTGACTGATAATAAATTGTTACATTTGATTTTACTCTGAAATTACTGACTCTAGTAGATTACGATGTATCCTTGTTACCACATTTCCTGCGTCAGGTTAGCAACGGACTAAAATCCAGTTGAGATGGAGCACAGGGCACACCAACTGTATCCTTAGAGATCCAGCTAATGCTTGGTATTAGTTCAAGTGTACTTAGATTGTAAGGGCTTATAGTGAATTTCCGTTTAAGTCAACTGGATGTTGTTCGACCAACCTAAATAGGGTGAGCCTAACTTCTGTTTATTGTAATATTACTCAAGCTAAGGGAAACCGTGGCATGGCCATACCAAAGCTACTATCAGGGAACGTAATGTTGGTCAGCTTATATCTGTAGTAGTGGTCGTGACCTCTGACTAGAAATAATGTTGCTTTATTCAAGCATGTACAAATCTATGGGGGCTAAATAAAAGTACTTTTAGAATGAGCAAGCATAGGAGCGGCCGTCTAAAGTATTAGCCAATTACCTCTGTCTAATAACCAAGACTGACGAGAATGTGACCGTAAGATACGCTAACAACGGCCGAAGCGATATCTTTAAGCGACATGAGCACCCGAATGAACGAGTACAATAATATTAAAGAATAATAGAATAATCAGATGTCTAGATAAATTATCCTATGAATGATAACAATTGTCATTCTAACCCAAATGCGAGGTCATAATAAAATGGAGTCAGATTTGAACTTAACCTAGATTTAATAGCTTTGCGCGCTGAAAAGACCAAACACGCAGGAAACCTTCACCCACGATTGGATACCGTCCTTGGACCAAATTCGTGGACCTTACAGCAGCATGAGCTCTGTTACATGTACTACATGCTTCTCTTTTACCATTATCATCCTCATTTACAGTTTTGTATGTGCAGTCCTCATCTGTGTGTATATGGCTGTCTATTAAGGTCAGAATCACTATTAGGAGCTGCTCTATGTTAGTGGTTCATGAATGAATCTGTGTGCTGAATGAATCCTTTATGTGAATGGATCATTCTTACACTGGATCATATCTTTAATTCACTAAAGTTTCTTCCTTATGAAGTGCATGACTGCTTTGATGGCTTTTCATGCCTCCACAGACTGACTATAGCACAAGCTGGTAGCATTGAAGAGTGGGCTGTACAAGGAGCATTTCATTGGTTGTGAATCTACTGAACGAATCTGTGTTTCTGAATCTGTGAGTCTGAATGAATTGTATTGAATGACTATAAATATGCACATTGTTGTACACATTATTATTTGTTTTTAATTATTCCAGACATGAACGATGAACAGAAACTTGAGGTTGTGAACAACTTGAAGAAACTTAAAGCTCTTAAAGAATAAACATTGAGAGGCTGAAAAGAAGAAAGCAATTGTAAAAGTATTGTAGGTTCTGGCATGATTTATAAAGTGATTTTCAATTCCATTTGACTGCTCACCTGGTTCTATTTTTTTTTCTCTCATCATAAAATAAATTAATAAACAATCTTTATGTATTTATTTTAATGAGAGCAAGTATATCCATGACTCTTAAAAGCAAAAACTAATTACTAGTTTGTGTTGGTCCTCATGGAGGTGACAAATTTATGTACTGTGAGGAGGATCTTGCTGGAGGATTTGATGGAGACTGAGGTGAAATGAAAGAGTAAAGACTAATACATTTGTTTACCATGATTGTTCATAACTGTTGTAATTATAAAATTATTATCGTTATAGAAAAAATCACTTGATTTACTTTAGAAACATTTTTTGAAAAGGAAAACGCAGGAAAAAAGAAAAGAAAAAATGAAAAAACTGGCTAAAACAGAACAGGACATGGAGAGACAGAAAGCTCACTTTAAAGCTGGCAGGGTACTTGAAGAGAGTATAGTCTCTGATATTCCTATACCTGTAATGTAATGTATCCTGTGATAGATTGGCTCTTCATCCAGAGTGTTTGCCTGGCTATGGCCTAGCCTACAGCATCAACCCTGGTTTGGAAAATGGATGGATGCTGTGTTTCATGTTTGTTTACTGAATAATGTTTATTTATTGCACATATTTAAGGTCTGCATCCACATTAGCTAGTTTACAACTCATAATAATTCATAATAATGTCTAGGGCTGCAATTTTGCTCGATTATCAATTAATCTGGTAAAAAGGCTGATTTTATTTTCTGTATTTTTATAGAAAGAAATACATTCCACATCTTGCTCAATGTTGTCCTCCAAATACTGATGGCTTTAAAACAAATGTAGCCTAGTAAATGTACTAAATGTGCATATTCGTCGACAAAACAGAAATACACAAGCCCTTAAATCATAAATAACATCCGGGTTGTTGATGTAATGTAATGACCGTTTTGTTTGTTAGATGATGCCAGAACAAATACATGTTTACATTTTCGCCAGTACATTTAGCTCCAATATGAGTATTTTAACGTGTCCTCGGGTCAAATAAATCTTAATTACCTACAAGTGGTTTTAGAGAAAATCGTGCACAAATGGCTTGGGCCGATTTGGCTCCCCCTGTCGGCGGTATTTGATCCTGCGTGCTAAGTAACTGGCTGCTGCCCGTCTCGGAGTTAGTAATTCTTCGCTATCAATGCGTAAAGAGGCCATATTGTTGATGTGTCACCTCGGGAGGAGATCACTCAGACGGACTCGACACTCACTATTTATCACGGCAGCTGGTGTATGGCATTTTAAATGGATTTAACATAACCGGTAAGTCACATGTTTAAACTAAAATATCCAAATCTCAACTACAAAAAGCGAATGTTTATTTGATTAGCCTGAAAGCTAAGTCAATGGGTGAACTAAATGGCAGCTGGCTGATACACTGTTATTGTCAGTGTTATATACCTTTAATAATCTATAGGGATATTAAAAACACTCTGATAACAAGCTGAATGCCTTGTTAGAATCGGTTATGGCTGTTAAAACTCATCTGATCAGCTTGTGAATGTTAGGACTAGATCTCCACCACACAGCTGATTTTGTGTGTATTTTTATATTTGTAAGCATTTCAGTAATTGGCCATTGTGCAGTTAGTCAAATTAATACCCTGTCTGTTTTAATTCGAGTAAACAAAGCAGATAATTTCTCATAAACACGTAAAATGTGATATACTTGGACAGGTTAGCCGACATGCTAAAGCTTACTGCACCTGTGTGGGGACGGCAGTAGCTGTCACCGCACTTAACGCCTCGAAATGAATAATACAATGATCTTTGCAGCTCTCATTTGCAATTATTCATCTTTTAGTGCTAATTATAGATAAAATAACGAGTTTGTTGCAGAAAAAGTGGCAGTGCTGGTTTTTGTGGGCTGAGCACTGTCAATCCTCCCCCTGGAGAATTACAGAAGAAATACACTAACAAATATGTGTGAGACTGAAGATAACAAAACAAAGACAGATCAAATACAGATAATAAAGGGGAAAAAAGGAAGTTAACCTGGCCAGGAAATTGCTTCACTCATGAAGCCTCATGTGAGTCAAAAGCCGTTTTCAAAAAAATCTGCCTAAATGTGTGATAAGGTTTATCATCCATATAACAGCTTTTTGAAGTATTTCACTTAGTGTCAGTCAGTGAGAAATATTAAACTTTTCAGTTTGGTGCTAGTTGACAGTGGAGAATGTTTGCTTGGAGAGACGCATGAGAAGCAGGTGACCTTTATAGTTTTAGTTATTGGCAGCTGCACGTCTTGTCCTACTACAGTCAAGTTTGTAACAATTGTTTAACAAAACAATTGTTTCTCAATCAGTATGTGTGTACTTTGCAAGAATACATTTTATTAAGGATATTAAAATAATTATTACTTCATGATGGGACTTGCTGTAAACATTCTGTATGTAGTCATTTATACTGATACTGAGGTAAAGTGGTATGTATTTATATTTATTGTATACTTTACTGTACATTTATTGGTGTCAAAAATAGATGTACACTGATTGCTGATATGCAAACTTACTGTAATGTACGGTTAGTACTATACTGGAAAAAAGCTGTTTAACATATTTCATTTTATGTTTTCTGTTCACTGAAAACAGAAATTGTATATTTTCTGCTGACAATGGTGTTGGTAAAGTTTGTGTAGTAGATTTTGTATGGTAACCAGTATTTTCCGTCATTAACCAAATTTGAAAAACATTGACAGATAATTAAAAATGTTTTTTTTTCTACTATTTTGACAGGTAAAAATGGATATAGAGTGTTTTCCACCTGTAAAATTCCAGTTCCATTCCCACACTTAAAGAGGCTTAAAGTGTGAGAGAAAAATGAGAGAAAATGAAATTTTAATCTCTTCTACAAAAATCTCCTTTTTTTTTGTCTTTTCTTTTTTTTTCTTAAAGAGAAACGACAAAGAACCTGCAACTCAAGGATTAAAAAAATGCTCCTTATGTGGGCACAAGGTACTCAGGCCAAGGTCCATTCTTGCACACTGGTTAACTCTCACAGTAAGCTCCTAAAATAGGCCTATATTGTAACACTGATCCTGACGGTATTTGTAACACATTCTTGATTATCCTGCTGGATGGGCTTCTGCCCCAGTTTCACTCATTCAGTGTGAATCACACAAAATCAGTGTCTGTTTCCTCAATGCCAAACAGCATTCCCTTTTGTGTGCTCCAGTGTCATCTATAGGCATTTAGCTGGGAATGCAGTAATCCACTGAATCCTGATACAATGACGTATTAAGCAGGTAGGGTTTGAGAAGGGTAGGGCCACCTTAGTTTCACTACTGGCATCACAAAACTGCCTCCAGGTGGAAAGAGAGCCGTGTTCCTATTTTGCGAGGGAGTACCACACCTCAATGGTATAAATGTGTGGGCTTGGACAGTTATAGTACAGTACTACTTGCTCTATTAATGGCAGTGTCCTGACAGCAGGTGTGGCAAGGCTGTTTGCACAAACATTGTACACAACATCCTCAATTCCTGGTGCTAGAAGGAAATCTAATACATGTAAAATAGCCATATGAATATTTTGCTTTATTTGACCTGGTGATCCCCTTGAGATGTTTTATGGTGACTTCTTGTTGTTGATCATAAAAGTCACGTTTTTGGTGATCCATTGTTGATGGAATGGTGTTAGCAAGAGGAGATTCTTAGCTGTAATTAAAATTACACTTAACTGCCTTTCAGATACAAACACAAAATAATAAAGTGTTATTAAATTATGAAATTTTATTATTAACATGATTTCAGGCCAGTGTTTCCTGCAGAATTCAGTTTTTTGCAGCACTCGCCCCATTTTTTGTTTACATAATTAAAATATTTTTTAAAGAAATAGTAATAAATAAATAATTGAATTTATTATAAAATATTTTTCAGATTTTCTTTAACTAGGCTTATTATTTTATGAATAACCAATCAGTCAGTTGAGTTTTACATGCATGTGACTGAATTTTGTGTGTTGTGTTTTCCAGTGCCAGTAGCTGAAGGAGATCATGGAGCCGTCAGATTGTCAGAGCGAACTGACCCCTGCCTCTGACCCCTCCCAAAGTTCAGAGGTCAGCGTGGTTCCGGAAGGGTCAAACAATGTCCTCAGCAATGGGGGTGAAGCTGATTTAAAAGAACAGGAGGAAGACACTGAGCTGGACAGTCTTGAGCTGGATGGTACTCTTTCAGATAGTGTGGACAGAGAAGGTCAGAGACCAGACATGCACATGGAGGTCCAGCAAGATGAAGGACTTGGAGAACATGCACAGGGTGATGGGAACACAAGCTGTGACAGTGGAACAGCCTCCATTGATGATGTCAGGACTCCACCAGCTGTTCACGACAGTGCTGTAGAATCACTTCCCACGGTTCTTGATGGAGAACTCGAATGTTCTGGCCTTGAAGAACCAGCGGAGGTGGTTACAGAATCAGAAGGTGGGACTCCGAATAATGTTGAAGAATCTTCTCCATCTGTTCTCAATGGGACAGATGATATTTCCTCCACACAACTTGATACAATCACTGGGCCAACAGAACTTAACAGAACTCCTTTGACTCCTACACCGGCTCCTCAGGGTGAGGAACTGCCAGATGTTGTTTCAGTACCCCAAAACTCGCAATCTAACTCCAACATGAACCCGTATGACACAGACTGCAGCAGGAAACTATTGTCTGAGATCCAGCGCTCTCTGTCTCAGGAGTCTCTGCTGGATGAGCTGGAGGATGAGCTGTTGAACAGTCAGTCAGATGGAATCCGCAAGGGAAGTCCTCCCAATGGGCTTCAGAAGGACCAGAACTCCATGGTTTTATTTGAGAAGTGTGTACAATACAAGTACTCCCAACAAGAGAAAGCCATCAAGAGGTAGGCTGTTGATTAATAGCTCACTTCAATCAGCTCACGAGAGGTTATAGTCCATTGCTGTTAGATTTATAGCAGCAGGAGATAGTAAATCATTAGTTTAATTTGGCATTCTTACCTGCGTGAAAATTACACTGCACTATCTTTCATTGTCAGTGTGTGGCAATAAAATCTATTCACCCATTCACCCCCCCGTAAGCTTTGGTTAATCAAGGGAAATGAATAATCAGGATTGTATGGATTTCTACAAAATTATTATTATAATATGTTAGTTCATAATATATAACCCATTTTTTGTAAAATATTTATTATTTCTTTAAAAAAACTATAAAAAATAATTCATATTAATCTATTATCAAATATATTTTTGATTTTGTGAAGTTTAACTAGGCCTATTATTATGTGAATACTTAATTATCCAGTAATTATACCTAATTTAAATGAGTCAGATGTTAATTTGCATTCACACACTTTTGGGAATAGTGAATGATTTGTTAGGATGATTCAAAACAATAATTCTGTAGTGTTTGAGTTTTTATTTATTCATTTATTTTTTGACTCATTTATTGAAAGAACTGGCTAAGATTTATGAATCAGAACTGCAATGTTTGTGCTTTGTGTTTGTTTTTGCATCCAGCCACTACTGAAGACCATACAATAGAATGACATTGACTTTGTTTTATTTCATGGTTTATTGCCTGTTCAACTCATTACCTTTAATTCAGACTGCAGTTTCGCAATTCTGGTAAAATATGATTTCTTTTGCTATGGTGCTATTGATTTATTTTATGCTGTGATCAAACTTATCCTGTCTGCTCTAAAACCCCCTCCTGTTCTGGCTTTATTAATTTTTGCAAGGGCATCTGGCTGACTTACGTATTGGAACCGATCCACAGCTCGCTGTTAATATTGTCTTATGGGTGATGCTCACGGACACCTGTTCCCTCTGCTAATATCACATGGTCTTTTCTACATTATGGCACATACTGGTGCCTAATACTTTATTGAAAGCAATTACTTGTTGTCCTTTATATGGTTTAGATCTCAAGTGTAGCACAAATATTCTTCTCATTGACAAGCAAATAACAGATGGGCACAACAGAAGCACCGTTACTTCACAGTACAACAGCTCCAGTGTATTACAATGTGCTGACATTGGTAGTGACAGCTGGTAACTGTTTTTCAGATTACTTGATGAGAATAAGAAACATCAGGAGCTGATTCTGGGCATCTGCTCCGAGAAAGACAACATGAGGGATGAGCTGAAGAAGAGGATGGAGACAGAGAAACAGCATATTTGCACCATTAAGAAAGTAATGGCAACCATAAATTGTTTGTGTGTGTGTGTGTGTGTGTGTGTGTGTGTGTCTGTTTTCATTTGTGTTTTGGATAACCTGACTATCTATTTGTCCAACGATTAGGATACAAGGAAGTGGTCAAAAAACATCATTGCAAAGTTTAAACAGTTTAGCTTGACATTTGCTTTTATTTTCATATATTGTCCAAAGACTATGCATACGCACCAAAAATACATTAAATAACAGTAATATTGTGCTTTCTATTTGAATAGATTTTAAAATCTAATTTATTCCTGTGATGGCAAAACTGAATTTTTAGCAGCCATTACTTCAGTCTTGAGTGTCACATGATTCTTCATAAATCACTATAATATGTGACCCTGGTTCACAAAACCAGTCTTAAGTCGCTGGGGTATGTTTGTAGCAATAGCCAAAAATACATTGCATGGGTCAAAATTATCGATTTTTCTTTTATGCCAAAAATCATTAGGATATTAAGTAAAGATCATGTTCCATGAAGATATTTTGTAAATTTCCTACCGTAAATAGATTAAAACTTAATTTTTGATCAATGGAAAGCTTATTTATTCAGCTTTCAGATGTTGTATAAATCTCAATTTCGAAAAATTGCAGATATTTAGTAAATTTCTTACCATAAATATATCAAAACTTCATTTTTGATAAGTAATATGCATTGCTAAGAACTTCATTTGGACAACTTTAAAGGCGATTTTCTTTGCACCCTCAGATTCCAGATCTTCAAATAGTTGTATCTCGGCCAAATATTGTCCGATCCTAACAAACCATACATCAATGGAAAGCTTATTTATTCAGCTTTCATATGATGTATAAATCTCAATTTCGAAAAATTGACACTTAAGACTGGTTTTGTGGTCCAAGGTCACATATGCTGATTTGGTGCTCAAAAAACATTTCGTATTGTTATACTTGTCGAACACAGTTGTTCTGCTTAATACTTTTTAGATGCATTTCTTTCAGGATTCTTTGGTACATAGGAATTCTAAAGAACAGCATTAAAATAGAAATCTTTCTTTACTGTCTCTTTAGATCAATTTAAAGCATCCCTGCTGAATAATTTCTTTTAAAAAAATCATACTAACCCCAAACCTTTGAACACTTGTGTATAATTATGCCCTTGTTACCATTTAATTTCTAGTTTATCCAGAATTTAGGTATATTCAGCTCAGTGGCACTATTTGTTATTTAAATGCCTCTTCAGTATGTGGATGGCTATCCATGACTGTCCCTTGTGCACTGATTAAAGGACACTTGTTTGCTGAACAGCTTTTATTTGATACTGGAAAAGCGGGTTTGTTTGAGAGCGACTCTAGGCTAAGAGAGACCGTAGTTCAGTTCAATCTGGAAAAACCCTCTGTCACACAGTGTAACAGCACAGATCAAACAGAGCAGCCTGGGGGGGAACAGGTCGAGAAGCCGTAATTAAGTGTTGCAGTAATGACATGAAACTATTGTGTGCATTTTGTTGTCATGGTTTCTCCTCATAGTCAGAGCAGGCATCTGAGACCACACAGAAAAACGCTTCCTCTGAATGAAACCTCTCCCGTCTGTTTACTTTCATTCAATAGTGGCACTGTGAAGAAAATGTAACACTTGGTTCCTATACATGGTTGCCAGAAAGGGAACTATTCATTATTTATTTTTTGAAACCTGAATGGAACCTTATTTGAATTTTAGTTTGAATCTATTTTCATAAGATGTCCAGAACTTGACATTTAAATGAAGGCGCAGGTCATATTTCGTTCACTGGGTGTGTAAACACTGATCTGTTTTGGATCAGCTACTGTCTGTCAGAGCTGCCTCTTTTGTTATCATTATTAATATGTTTATGGTTACCACAGTCACTGCCTTTTAACTGTTTGCCTCTCTTGTTTTACCAGTTTGAAAGCCGGGTGGAGGAACTTATGAAGGAACTGAAAGACTCCAAAGACAAACTGGTTCACCAAGATCAGGCCGCTAAGAATGCAATCCAGCAGATGCAGAGGGAGATGGCCTATCGACTTGAACAGGTGAGAGGTCATCGCTATAGAGACACTCTTCTTGCATAAGAGCGCTGGCTAAATTACTGTTAAATCAGTCTGTGTTCTTTGTGTAGCAGCGTCTTTAAAATGAAATCAAGTCAGTCCTGCAGTGATGTCTTGTTTGCATAAAGTGAAAGAGGGTCATTAAGATGGGTTTCCATTGGTCTTTTTGTCCTCATCCTTTTTTAGTCCACATAACTGTGGGTAAATGTAAAGTCCAGCATTCGGATATTGAGGACTAACGTCATAAAAATTTGCACAAAATGTGGAAAGACAGTTGTATTTAGTTTGGCAGGACTTGTTCAAACAGCTCATCACTCTCATTTAAATTCCTTGTTCAAGTTTCAGGGCCTGTCTTTTGCTCTTTCACTGTCTTTGGATGCTTCAAATATGGTAAAAGCCCAAGTTATCATAGATTGGTGTATATTCAGGCTGGTAACGGGATGGTCTTGGGTTCAAATCTCATATGATCCTAGTTTGACAGGACTTTTTCAAATTTGGATGTGTAAAATATATTTTATGCCTAAGTTATTAGAATAGTGTATATTTTGGCTGGTAACCAGATGGTTGTAGGTTCAAATCTCACATGATCCTAGTTTGACAGGACTTGTTCAAATAGTCTTTGGATGTGTAAAATACGTTAAATGCCCAAGTTATCATAGAATAGTGTATATTCGGTCTGGTAACTGGGTGGTCATGGGTTCAAATCTCACATGATCCTTGTTTGGCAGGACTTGTTCAAACAGCCCTTCACTCTCATGTAAACTGTCAAGTGTGAGGGCCTGTGTTTTGTGCTTTCACTGTCTTTGGATGCATAAAATATGTTAAATGGCCAAGTTATTATAGATTGGTGTATATTCAGGCTGGTAACCTGATGGTTATACTGTAGGTTCAAGTCATGATCCTAGTTTGGCAGGGCTTGTTCAAACAGCACTTCACTCTCATGTAAATTCCTCAGTCAAGTGTTAGGGCCTCTCTTTTGCTCTTTCACTGCCTTTGGATGCATAAAATATGTTAAATGCTCAAGTTAGAATGGTGTATATTTGGGCTGGTAACCAGATCGTTATAGGTTTAGATCTCACGCTGTCCATAAACAATGTTTGTTTGTGCGTTTACATATGTTTTCTCTTCCCAGGCCAATAAGAAATGTGAGGAGGCAAGGCAGGAGAAGGAGACAATGGTGATGAAGTACGTTCGAGGTGAAAAGGAAGCTTTGGACCTGCGAAGGGAGAAGGAGCAGCTGGAGAAGAAGCTACGGGAGGCCACAGCAGAAGTAGACAAACAGGCTCGGCGGGGAAACACACTGGCCCAAGAGAAAGGACGCCTACAACAGCTCTATGATGCAAAGGTCATACATGAAAATACAGTTGATACCTTGATCCTTGATATGGTGTGTAAATCTACAGTATGCATTGATTGTATATAGGTTCTTAGGAGTCTTTGTCTTTGATTACTTTTCTGTAGGAGAATGAAGTGACAAGACTATCCCGTGAACTGGAGAAAGTCAAGGAAGAAATCAATTCTCATGTCATCAAAGTAAAATGGGCACAGAACAAGCTGAAGAGCGAAACAGATGCTCACAAGGTAAACCAGAGAACACTGAATAAAAAGCTGTTCACACAGAGCATGAATTATAACGATAACTATAACTATAAAGTTTTAATACTCATTCTAATTCTATGAGAATGCTGTCTATATCACAGCTGTAACACTAACAACACAGAGGAATATCGTTGGAATAATTTTTGGAATGATATTTCCAGAGAAGGAACGTTGAAAAACTTCCAATCAGAATACACCCAATTTCAAAAAGCTAGTGCATTTCAAGCAGCAGATGACGTATAAACAGTGCTTATAATAAAATTTTTGGTCACACTTTATATTAGGTGGCCTTAACTACTATGTACTTACATCAGAAAAGAAGTACAATGTACTTATTGTGATCATATTGTATTGCAACACACTTTTGCTGCCATTGAGATGGGATATGGGTAAGGTTAGGGACAGGTTTGGTGGTATGGGTAGGTTTAAGGGTGGATTAAGGTGTAAGGGATGGGTCAACAGTGTAATTATAAATGTAATTACAGAAATTAATTACAGATGTAACTACATATAGGTATTTTTAAAAATATGAGTACAATGTAAGAACATGTAAGTACACAATAAGTGCATTGTATCAAATGATTAATTTAAATGTAAGTACATAGTAGTTAAGGCCACCTAATATAAAGTGGGACCACATTTTTTTTTTTTAATATTCGTTAGTATGGATGGTAATATAATTTACGTTATAGTTCTGTTTGTTATAATTGTCATGTTGTGAACAGGCCTTTAGAAATACACTCACTCTTTCATGATAGGGCACATTATTATAGCAGCCATGATCTAGCCAAAAGCCTAACTTCAATGATGAAGTTAATTTCCACAGTACTTTATCCAACTCGTTAAGGAGCAAGGGATTAGTGTAACTACTTAAATGTGTCATTTATAATGTAAATCGAATTTAGAGTTTTGATAGTTTAATTGCCATTGTCTACAGTGTTTTTTTTTTG
The DNA here is from genome assembly GCA_021397915.2 of Tor tambroides. Lineage (NCBI taxonomy): Eukaryota > Metazoa > Chordata > Actinopteri > Cypriniformes > Cyprinidae > Tor > Tor tambroides. The sequence continues at coordinate 22,343 of JAFVLL020001351.1, forward strand.
CGAAAAATGTCTGTTTTGGTGAATTATGAATATTATGTATATAATAATGTGTTATTTATAGCATTTATTAATATTTTGAGTTAGATTTTATTTTATAGGTTCAATTTTCTTTTTAATTTTAGCTTAAGTAATTTTGTAATGTGTTTTTGTCATTATTTTTTTTAGTTATATGTACCTTTAATTTATATTTAATGAAGTTTTAGTCATTTTTGTACTGTAACTAAAACATTTATTAGTATTATTAGTAGGTTTTTCATCTAATATTTATATTTGATTTTATTTTAACTTTATTTCAGTTACTGAAAATGAGTTTTAATAGTTGTAGTTAAAAATAACAATACTTTTTAATAACATAATAATAATGTCTTTTTAATAATAGGAAACAAAAGACAAACTAAGAGAAACAACTGCCAAGCTGACTCAAGCAAAGGAAGAGACTGAACAGATTCGCAAGAACTGCCAGGACATGATCCGAACATACCAGGTACTGTTTACTGATGATGACGTGAAATCAGTACTACCCACTAGAGGGCACCATATACAAACACGTGCCCTGCATGTAGAATGCAAAACAAGTTATCCATTATGACTTGGAGATACATTTCAAGTAGTGCATTTATAGTTTATTAAAAAGGTTGCTTCAGTCCTCTGCTCTACATAATATAAGTGGCTTATCTTCATCTGGGGGTATATAACCTAATTTGCAGTTTCTGTGGCTTGTTATAAACTTAAGTGATTACTCCTCTCTTTGTCTCCTGCAGGAATCCGAGGAGATTAAGTCAAATGAATTGGATGCAAAGCTGCGAGAGACCAAAGGAGAGCTGGAGAAGCAAAAACAAGAGCAGACAGACCAGCTAGAGGTACAGTTTCACTTCATTTACACTCAAAATTCCCTTGAGTCAAAGTCATTTTAAGAGCATAAACATAAGACAATTAAGAAAAAACCCTATCCAGATTGTTTGCATGATATCAGTATATTCTTACGCAGCAGGTACTGTCATAATATTAAGCCCTAATGATATCAGTTTCTTCATTCATATTCAAGTAATGTGCTTCAGTAAGGAATAGAGGCCTCGTAAAAGTTAGTTTTAAAACCTTTGGGGGAGGCAGGTGTTTGTTCTTATTACACCTCATATGTCTTTGGTTTGCTTCTTTTAGTGGGTTCTGCCACTGCGCCTCTGAGATAAACCATTTGGCCCGTATGGCACTTTGCCACCTGGCTTTAAATGTATTTATGAGTAAATGAGCCTCCATTCACCAAGCTTCATTAGTACCTGAGGCCGACAATGAGAGTGTGTACTCCCTTATCAATGAGTCGCCCCTGTGCAAGAAATAGTGTTATTAACATTTGCATTCTCATTTGCATTATTAACATAGTGTTGCCTAGCAGGCGTCCTCTGCTGATTGCGATTACAATAATGAATAATGGCGATGCCGTGTGGGAAAGGAGGGGTTTTCATGGTCATTTTGTTTGATTGGCAGATGCACAAAGCTAAGATTAAGGAGTTGGAGGATCTGAAGAGGACTTTTAAAGAAGGCATGGATGAGCTGACCACCCTGCGGACCAAGGTGGAAACTCATTTCTAAAGATAACACTATGAAATGATTCTGTGTAAGAGTACATTATTCTGACGCTTTGGCACTCTCTCTGGCCCTCAGGTTAAGTGTCTGGAGGACGAACGGCCCCGCTGGGAAGACGAACTCTGCAAATACAGAGAGATCATTAACAGACAGAAGGCTGAGATCCAGAACCAGAGGGAAAAACTCACCGCTATCACTAGACTAGAGGAGCAGCACCAGAGGTCTGAACACTCGTGCCTACAGCAACCTACCACTGACCATTTTATTTTACTCCCATTCCTCATCCTTATTTTTGTTTGTGTGGGTATAAATGTGCATTCAACTCTAATCTATAATAATTCAGATAACACTACAGACTTTATTCTCTTTAGCATGTTTGAATGGCATCTGCATCCCACTTTCAGATCCTTAGACACAGTAATTTTGCCGTGCTTCTGTTGAGCATGCAGCGTCAGTACAGCAGCCTGACCTTGAGCGATCTCCCAGCGGTTGGTGTACCCTGCTGATGCAGGAACTGCAGGTGGATGTGAATCCACTGTAGCGTGATCACACGGGCCCCTGCAGCGCTGACAGAATAATTCATACCTCCGTGGCCGCCTCACCGGGGCTGCTCTGATTTCACTTCTGGTGGCCACATAAACGTGTCATTCAGCTCAATTAGCTCATTCTTATTTTGAGGGTATTTAAAAACTCTACTGCAGATGAGTTATGTGTATTCCCAAGAATGACACTCACCTTATCTTTAGTGTATTAATTTAGAGCCTTCAGTCGGACACTTTTATGGTCTATGGAGTCATTTGGTCAGGTGGGAATACTGGTACACCATTATGATGAAACTAGACAAGAGTGGAAATCGCTTAAATAGCATGGCTTGTACACGTGCTGGTCCTCGTGTCTGACGTGTACGTGTCTTTTTCAGGGATGATCAGGAGATCACGTCTTTGCGGGAGGAGGTGGAGAATCTGAACTCGCAGATCACCGACTTGCAGAGGGACATTGAAGGCAGCAGAATGAGAGAGGCGGAGCTACTGGGCTTCACTGAGAAATTGACCAGTAAAAATGCTCAGCTGCAGTCTGAGAGCAACAGCTTACAGGCCCAGCTGGACAGATTGAACAGCAGCTTCAGAGAGCTGCACAGCAAACTAGAGGAGACTGAGAGATCCCTGTCTGAGATGGTAAGACGATCACTTGTGTTAAACCGCTCTGTGTTGGGGAGGTTTCTTAGAAACCGTACCATTCCAAGTAACAAGCTACTTGCAATTAAAAGTAAGTTGAACTACAGCCAAGCTACTCTGAAAGTAGTTGGCCACAGTACAAGGCACTAATAAAAAAAAATTACAATCCATATTTATTCAAGCTGTTTAAAAGTGCAATATCTTAACTATATAATTAACAGATAATTTATTAAAGCTGTCCGCAATATTTATTTGGCATACAAACATTGATCTTAATTAGGAGGAGAGCGTGAAACTTGAACACAAATGTACACTAAATGCAATTATTAATAAATAATAATATTTATATCTGAAGTGAAAGTATTTCTAAACGGCAATGTTTAATTAAATATGTATTAGCCACAGAAAAGGAGCTGTAAAATGCCACTGAGGAACACTACTGAGTAATGACTGAAATTAAATTATAATGATCTCATATATTACAATGAACCACTGCAATGAAACAAATCGGATTACTTAACACTAGCTACAGTACTACCTGTTAGAATAAATAGCTTCTTTGTTTGGTACTGGAAAACCTACACTATTATTGAAATAGCTACGATTTTGTCATAACACTATTACTTTTGGTTGGTTACTTCAAAACACTGTGGACTAATTTGATATCAGACTTCTATCAATATGTATTGACTGGCCAGTTTAATTATAGCAACTCCTTAAAAGGGACACACACTCACACATGCACACAAAAAAGCTTTTATTTTGAAGCATTATTCGGTTTTTATATGTTTTCAGACGGACCGATTGAAGAAAGAGGAGCAACAAAGACAGGAGGAAGTTCTGGCATTGCAGACAGAGAGAACAACACTACAGACGGAGACATCGCAACTACAGACACGTGTGGACGAATTACGAGATGAGCTGGTCACTCAGAAGAGAAAACAGGCAGCCAACATCAAAGACCTCACCAAGCAGCTCACGCAGGGTTAGCGCTTTTCACAAGCAGCTCAAATTTCACTATTTATTTACTTATTATTCTTCATTGTTGATTTGTTTTGTATATATTTTATTTATTTTATATTGAGTCCAGAAATAGTGAGAAATTCTCAAATGCAACAATGTTCTTTTGCAAAACAAGCTTTTCATGGTCAAAAAGGATGTTAAGCATCAAACTGGCTTTAAACCCACATTTTGCCCATGCCACCAAAATGATCAAAGTTGTTTACTAAAGGAAAAAAAAGAAAAATCACCATAAAATCAAAATCTGGAATTCGTTCAACAGTTAAAGTGGCTAATATGTATAGATATGTAAGAAAAAGCAGTATTTAATGCAGTCTCAGTGTGTTGCGTAGTTATGTTCATGTTTTCTGAGGATGAGAGTATGTCACACAACAGGTCCATGCTGGCATCTTTCTAATTTGGCTCGCTTCTACCAAGTATCTCCCGCCAAAATACTGTAGAGTTGGACGCACAACCTTTGACGTCAATATGGGAAGTATTCTCCTCCCTTTAAAAAGCGGATTAATTTTTTATCCTAAATACGCACAATTGTAAGTTTAGTTTCATTTGGAATTGCTTTTTTCCTCATGCTGTTTTCTCTATCAGAGCAACCCCGCCACCCATTTTTGGGTTGTGATATGACCCTCCAATTAAGAACCATTGATGCGAATGATTTTAATGCAAAATGAAATAAAGTAGCAAATCATAACACAATTATGAAAAATGACTATGTCCTTCCACTCTCATATTGTTTTCTCCTCTCTGTCTAGATGTCTTAACTAGAATTCGATTTGTTATTTTAATAGGCTCGCAGTGAGTTACTTCTCCACGCTCCCAGGAGCCCACAGGCACTGTTAGTAATTATCAAGCCATATTGACGCTCTCGGTGGGGCAGACTGACGTTCATTGCAGACAGATTGAGTTTATGTATCTGTGCCTGCCTGTAGCTGCAGGAAAGGCTAGGTTAGGGCATAAGACTGTTTCATAGCGTCTTTTCTTTGAGAAGAGAGACGAGGAAGGGAGGGCAAGGGAGAAGAACGTGCACCATGGGACTCTCTTTAGTGTCAGAGGAGGCATACAGTACGTGAAGGTATTTTTAAACTAATCTATTTTTTCCTCCTCGTCTTTTTTGGGTCCCCATGATCTTCAGTATCTTTTCAAGGTCTGCATGTTAAATGTGAACTTTAATTCTGAATAGTTGATGGACGCTACAGATATGCCCGATGGGTGGGAATTTTATGGTGGGTCATACCCCCCAAATCCCCCCACCCCACGCCCGCCTGCCCGCAGGTGCAGCGCTACAATAAGGCACTGAGCTGTACAAGCATTCGGTCATTGGCCCATTACTGTTACTGAGGTGGCTATCTCAGCCAGGAGTGTGTGTGTGGGTGTGTGTGGGTGTTTGTCAGAGAGAAAGAAAGAACTTATTGTGTGCTTGTGCCCTTGTGTAGCTCGTAAAAAGCTGGAGCAGGTGGAGAATGGAGGATGTGATCGAGAGGGTAGCAGCATGGGCAGCCGCTCCAGTTCTTCAGGTAAATCTATTTAACACTTCGTTAGAGACGTTGAGAGCCACACGCACTCAGTCATTTTTATCTTTTCTTCATGAGGCCTATATATAATGCATTATAAAAGCATTCATAATGCCTTATACAACAGTTCACCCTTGTTGATTTTAGACTTCATGTGATGTTGCTTAATTGCAATATACTTTGTTATCCATATCTTTTCATAAATAGTTAGAAGTAGAGGTATTATATGTTATAATAATTACCTATTCACGTAAGCATCTAATCCATTGAAGAGCATAATCCATTGAAACACATAATGAACACATGAAATTGGGTCTTTTAATGGATTTGAAAAGGCTAACTATGAATAGGTAAGTTATTATGTAAGTTATTGTGAAGTTCCACATATATTCAAACAGAGAAGTGTTATTTAAACTTTAATAGTATTTCACAGTATTACTGAAAGACTGTCTGAATCTGACAAGCCAAAAAACAAAAATTAAAAATACAGTGACACGCTTACAATGGATATTTAAATTTATATCCTGTCTTTCAAAATATAGAAAAGTGGCCCCTCTTTATAAAGGACAATTTTGGTAAGTATAAAACTAAAATACTGTCAAGTTTTACAAAAAAAATCATGTAAATGCTTTAACACAAATCTAATCTTAATATTTATGCATTTAAACCCTCTGGAATGCTGACCTGGTTTACTTTCTTGTAAGTGTGTTACTGTAACCTGCAATTTTTGAGGCTGAGACATGAGTCAAAATGAATTTCTGTGGTGATCATCATTACCAGTAGCATTTGTGGCATAAATCTTAACATGTATTGAACCCAGAATGTTCTTCTCATCTTAGTGCCAAGTTTCTTATCTGTGGTGTTTGTAATATTGCTCTTATAGTGTGACTGTAGCTGCACATTGTTTTAAATCTCTTACTATCAGGCTCTCTAAACGCACGAGGCAGCAGTACGGATGATCGCTCTCCAGAGAATCAGTCCGGTTCATCGGTGGTAGTGGTGGACAGCTTCCCCGAGGTGGACAAAGCTGTGCTGGTGGAGCGCATCGTGCGGTTGCAGAAAGCACATGCTCGTAAGAACGAGAAGATTGAATTCATGGAGGACCACATTAAACAGTTGGTGGAGGAGATCAGGAAAAAGACAAAGTGAGTGAGAATGAAAAAGACAAAGTGAAAGGTAAAAGACGATGGAGAAAAGCGTCTTTGTTCCAATCCCAAAGCTTAATTTGACATTTACAAATGAGCTTGAAGCTGCCTGGCTGACATTGATATATATATTTTCCTATATATCCAAAGTTGTGATGAAGAACACCAAATAGAATCCATGAGTTTAATAGAAAATTAATAATGCAGGATGATACAGTGGCACCAGAAAGCATTTGGACACTTATGCCACACTGAAAAATGTATGAACGTCTAATAAAATATCAAAATGTGGCATGAATATAGCACAAATTTCTCCACACAAAAATACTGAAAAAGCCAAACCCATTAATAAAAACACAAGTTTGGCATGTAGTGTATCTGTCCAAATATTTCTGTAGTGTTGCCAGTATGGAGGAGCTCTGAGCTCATGGTTTGAAGAATTTCTCAGTGCCGCCCCTCCTTTCCGTCTGGTTGAATTTGGCTGGTCATTGTCCCTCTCTTGCATCCTCTCTTTCTCTATTTTTCTTTTGTTGGGTTTTTTCTTTCTTTATTTGTCTGGGGCTTCCTGACCAAGGCATGTATCTTGTCTGACTTTCATTACAAAAGGAAATCTGGCTGACATTCATCTTTTTCTTTCTCACACACACACACACACACACACACACACACACACACTGAGCTAACCTATGCTTCTGACAGAGAGGTCTTGGCAGTGATATTTATAGCTGTCGGTTCTTGCGGGAGTGATGCGTCACCGAGGTTGCTAATGATGCCTGATACATATTCATACGCACCTTCATACATGAGGAATCAGGCCGCCGGTACCCATTTCACCACAGGAAAAAAACATCTTTTTGCTAAACAAAGTGAATGGTCTTAGAGAACGAGAGCACTTTGTTTATGTCTTTGGATGAGATAAATAATTTAACATGCCGCAGAGGACTGCGAGTTGGGTTGCTGCCACCGCTCTGGACAGAAATGCCATTTCTGTCCCTTTCCCATCACTTGAGTAATGATGGGTCTTGAATCGGTCCACCTGCACTAACCCACATTCATTAGTTCTAATCAAAGACACATCCCATTGAGGTCAGGCTTAATTTAGCCTCCTTAGCTGATCTTTAGCCGTTACTTGCAGCTGAGCTTCCTCAATGTGTCCAAATTCCCCAAGCAGTGGAATGTTTCCCAGTGTTTATCGACTGTTGCCGTTTGAGTGATTCTTTGACACGCGGAAAGGTTAGATCTGGCTGGTATATCGTTCAAGGCTCAGTGGAAATTGATTACAGCATAAAACTGAGGTTGATTTAATAAGGTTTCCTTGATTTAACAGCGTGACTACACCTAGCTGAGGATTTCCATTTATCTTTAAAGAGATAAGCCTAAGTATACTCACTGCGCCTCTCATTGAGGGCGGTTAGAGGAAATCGCTGATGTTCTGGAATTGATACCAAGTGGCGTTGGATTTGCATGTGATTAATTTTATTAGGATGTTGCATAAATCATTGCTATATTTAGTGGTGATTGCTAAATTTGAACAAATCCCTAACCTAAACTTGAGCATGAACAAATCATACAGTGGCTTGGTGTGGAGATTTTTGTCCAGTGGATGATGAAATGTGTGGGAAAAAATGATTGAATGTTTAGACTCTGAACCCCTCGAATCGACATGCGTCTCCCGTATATCATCGTAACATTGGAAATCATGGAAATATTGTCAGGTGAACTCCCACATTGTGCCAGTTTTGCACAGACAAGGACCATTTTCAGAAACTTTAATAATGTAGTTTGAGATCTTAATGTATGAAATGCTGTCTGACTGCAAAGACTGTTAACTAGTATGGGTATTTTTGACCCATATATGTGTTTTGATCAACACTTTTGCATCTTGATTGGAACAGGGAAATGCTGTCTAGATTTATCTTTGATATTAGCTTTGATTTGATAAGCTCTTTGATATGAGCTCTCATCTTTACTCATGCTTCAGCTGTAGTGCTAGAAACTCACAATCCTCATAAAATAAACATAGAGATTCACATTTTGTCTTTTGATTTTTTTTTTTTTTTTTGAATGAAGACAGAAGCTTAGAACTCACATATACGAACAGACTGTCAAATCCTAACTGTCTTTATTTCGCTCTATGGCATGTGTCTGTTTTTCTACACTCTCCTGGTGTTCAGGCTGTCTATCTTTCACTTTTTCTGCCTCTAGGCTGTGAGAATCAGGCCATGCCACTGCGCTTAAGCTATAACTGTGATCTCTTTTATACAAATAGGTCTTCAAATCAAAATCAAATGTCAGAATGGTGTCAGAGCTGTGGCACACGATGTAGTATATCTGGCCTTGTTCGGCCTGGGTCATGTCCTCATCTCTTTCCCTCAAGTTTACTGTCAGTTCTCCACTGTCCTATATAAAAAACCCCCAATAAAAATCAGTAGTGGCAGTGGATTACTACCAAATTGTGCAAAAACAAAAAAGTGCAGGTTACAATGAATTCCAGTTATTGTTCAAGCATGTTTAGTTAGAGGCAACTCTTTAATTTCTTTGTTTCGTTTTGTTAAATACTACCGTTATGGAGCTAGGGTCCACTTGGACCCCATATTAGTGAAAGGTAAGTTATTCATTTTTATATTTTCTTTCTTTTGTGTGTGTCTGTGTATGTATATGTGTGGGTGTTCGTCCTTTATGTAGCATCAGCACTTCACAGAGACTCCCCGGTTTCTTTTCTGTCACACTGATAAATAACCGCTCTGAGACATTTTGAGTCATCAGGATGGAAAAAACACAACTCTCTTTAAAAGTTTGTTTGATAGATGCCCCAGTGTGTTTATTTCAGATTCAGACAGTGAAATGAGAGTGAATTAATCAATTCAGAAAGCACTTACATAGTTTTTTTTTTTGTTGTTCTCAGGCGGAGACCTTTCGCCTCACGTCCTCTAATGTCTTTGTCTCGAGCATTGGTCTGAAGAAACCATTAGAATCGAATTCGGGCTTTATTTGGGCCATGCGTCACTGCAGAGAAAATAGATTTGAAATAGCGGTGGCTAAAGAGAGAACTCTCTCCTGGAGACTAAAAGATCACTCATCACTACATCATCCTTTATAGAAAACCACACAGGCTGTTTTTTTCTTTCTCCCTTTCTATTCCAGCATATTAAATGAACAACACAACAATAGTGATGGAGATGATAATTACTTTAGATTTCCGTCTGCCCACCACTGTGGTTCAAATTGAAGCACTTAAAGCTTTTTTAAGATCTCTAAAACTCTGGGTATAAAGTGTGTTCTCCTCTCATCTTTTTTTTAATTAATTTTTTTTTATACATCAATTACGATTACATCAATTAAGGATTGACATTTTGGTTGCAATTTGAACTAGAAAAGAATAAATAATATGTATCGTTGTTGTTATTATTGTTGTTATTAGTATTATGAACATTATGAGCTTATTTTATATATATATATATATACACTCCTAATTCCAAAGCTGTCTCTTTTTCTGTACTCCGGTGTCCTTTTATTTCTCTGAGCCTTGTTTTCATTCAGGTAAAGTTGCATATAACATTTTATGCTTGTTAAGGACTTTTATGCAAGGCCATACTATGACTTCAATTTAATTTGATTAATTGAAAACCAATCATTTATATACTTTCTTTCAAGAAAAGCCGTTAACCAAAAAACCTTTCAGTCTTAAATCAAAATCAAGAAACCTGTCCCTTATCTACACTTAGTAGATGACCACTATATTCATTCACTAATTAAAATAGGCTAATTGATTTTTTTTTCGAGAAGTACTCCTGCAAAAGTGACAATGACATGAAAAGCTTTTTCAATGAAATGAGTGTCACATTAAATAAAACTTATGAGACCGGATGGCTGAGATTTAGCTGTTCAAAGCCTTCTAATTTGTTTTTTGTGAAACTCATTTATCATCTAGAGTGAAAGAGAGAGACACTGATGAGGTGGGTACGGCTAATGGGGTCCTAAAGGCTACCATCTTTCCCTCTTCTGTCCCTGGGTTTGTTAGTAACATCACCTTTTACCTCCTTGCTGAGGGTTATTAGTGTGTTAGTGGCCTTTATGGCTTCACTGACACTTAAAATTGCTGTGTGTGCATGCATATATGCTATTCAGCGCACAATGAAGTTAAAACTCTGTGTTTCCTGCAGGATTATCCAAAGTTACGTGCTCAGAGAAGAGTCTGGAGCTTTGTCTTCAGAAGCCTCAGATTTTAACAAAGCCCATCTGAGCCGGAGGGGAGGTATCATGGCATCGTTGTACACATCCCACCCCGCCGACAGCGGCCTCACTCTTGACCTCTCACTGGAAATCAACCGCAAACTCCAGGCTGTGCTAGAGGACACCCTGCTCAAAAACATCACACTGAAGGTAGAAGTCACCATACACATCCACACCATCCACCCTATGAAATTAACATAGGAGTTTTGTGGCTTGTAGACTATATATTTTAGATAGTTTTAAGCCATTTATTTGCTAATATACACTGGGCCAAAAACAATATCATATCAAGATTGCAATGAAGTCGATAAAGATGATAAGCTCTTGACTTTTTTACTCAATATGGATTAATGTAACAGCCTATCACACACAGCAGAAATAAACAAAACAACAGTGTCAGTAATAAATCTGCAAGTTCTGCATGTCTCTCTCTGTGAAGAGACTTCTGCCATCTCAGCATATGAAGACAGTCCATGTGAACTTCATCTCCAGAGCTGCTCCTAGAGTCACTTCACGAGCATTTCACCATTTTATATGAAAAAAAAAACTACTGTCAAATGCACACTGAAACTGAAAGCTCTTCATGGCAAACTGTCAAAATAAAAGTTTTGTTTAACTTGAAGAAATTATGACAAATATTTTACTAAATGAAATAAAACTAAATAAAAATGTCATTCTTAATGATAATAAAATGATTTTTATTATTATTTTATTATATGTTGCCCAGCTCTAGTATATACCTAAAGGTGTGATCACATTAGCCAAAATGGTCCATTGTAAATTGTATAGTGACTTACAAAGCACTTTGAAATTAGGTAGCTTTCTGTTTGTCAACACAGTGAATTTGCATAGTCAACATGAATATGAGCAAAATATGCATGGGGAAAACTCACAATTCCGCGGCTTTCCCCCTAAAGGTTGATTTACGTAGATTCATTTCTACACAAAACAAGTGATGAGCCCAGTATTAAAATTCTGTAAGCCAGTAATTAATTGGGGTAGATGCAATGTGCATCCATGTTATAGCCAATAATAAATTTTCCATAGTATTTTGTCTAAATAAATTTGAAATTAAACACTTTAATCAAAAATCTGTCATTTTGAATTCTACAAGTGGATTTAGGCATCACAACATTATAATGTACAGTATAAAAACTGGATATTTGGATTACTAAGCATTAGATGATTGCAAAGGTAACGTGTATGTCCAATATCCAAAAATGATCGATGCAATAAATATTTAGTATCAACCAGTAACTGATGTGGTACCAATATATTGTGTATTCATAGACAAGCCCCTTTATATGTCCCACTCGAACCTTCTGATTCAACAGGAAGTATGTCAGCACCTAAGAGAAAATTGCACTCGTCAAGTGGTTTCACGGGGTTCAATATCCTTTCACAGCATGCGTTTGCAACAGTGTGACCATATATAGACAAACTAGGTGTTGATATATTTATGTTAGTATTGAGTTCCACAATGGCATCCGCTGATGTAATTGCAATTATTAAACTAAGCTTCTGCGTAACTAGATTCCTGGTGATGCTATCGGAAGAAAAGCAAATTTGGTGGTGATGGATGACTGTTGAGTAAGTGGGCGAATTCCCATGCTGGCAGTGACCAGTTCTCAGTTATAGAGCCGCATCCAGGTCACAACAGGGACAGCAGCTTTCCTGTTTGAGGGAGCACATCAGCGGGGAGATCAGAGAAATTAATAAAGTATGTTTTGAGGACAGTGCGCAAGGGGAACGCAGAGCTCCATTCAAAGCACAATGACAGGATTACGGTCTTAGCATGAAATGAGCAGGAAATCAGACCGTTTCGAAGCAAAACAGCCAGAAATTGCCTGATTATCTTAGCTTACAGGCTCGCTTCTCATTTTGCTTTCTGTGCATATGAATGAATTGAATGGCAGTGAAAATAATAGCATTAGTCCTCACAGCTGTCTGATTTGTATCTCTCCCTACAGGAGAATCTCCAAACGCTGGGTTCAGAGATTGAACGACTAATCAAACAGCAAAGAGTGCCGGACGACACAGCCGGAAGGAAGTGAAGTCACTCGAGGGGAAGGACGTTACAATAGCTCACGCTGTACGACTGAGCCTGTTACGAAACGATTTACTCCGTTTGGGATCAAAACAGTGCTCTTTTCATCAGACAAGTTCAGTCTGTTTATACACTGGAGGCACAGTTCAAAACAAGAACTGAACTGTGTTAAATAAGGATACTTATGTGATGAATGACTGGAAAGCAAAGAGATTACCAAGAGACTGTGCTCACCTTTTTCACGTCGTGCCCAACTGTCCTCTCTTCACCGTCTCCTGCGATGTAGCCTCCTCATCTGTGCCTTGATGACTCCGTTCATCAAGTTCAGAGCAGAGTTATAGTCCAAATCCAACAACGTGGTGTTTGAAGTTGGTAGATGAATGACTATTCTCATAAATGTGACCCCACGCTCTTATGAAGAACAAAATGTGCTGGACTAATGGAGATTCTGCAGCTCTTTAGAGACTTTTTCCTCTATTCATTGCATCGCAGGTGAATGGCCGCTCTTCGCCGCTCTCATGCAAACGTGCCAATTAATGAATGTATTATGTAATGAGAAGGACCCTTGCATCTAATCCCACATGCTCTGACCCAGGAGTGTGGGCAACATTCCCCGTTCGAGCTGCTGCTAGGTTACTGCTACACCCGGATAGCATTATCCCTCGCAAAGCACTTAGGCGAGAAGGGCCATGCCAAAAAACACAGCTCTTGCTCTGTCTCATTATGAAGTTAAACACATTAATCAGAATGAATAACTACATCTCAGAAATTTTGATACATGTAGGGCTAGTCTTAAGGGAGCTTGCGGTTCGTTCTATCTGGATTAAGTTGTAATTAAATATTATTATTTTTCCCCTCCTCTTCTGCTTTCCCCCCCCTTCTACCTCTGGTTATATGTTTTCTGTAGAAACAGCCTTGCAATTTATTTTTATGTTCCAGCTTTTTTTAAATTAATTTTTTTCTTGTGCATGACGTTCCTATGCTGCTTTTGAAGAGTTCATTGCTCCCCAAAGAGACGTAGAGTGTAAAATCCCTGTGAAATGGAGACATTGTAAATATTAAGGGCAAAAGTGCAATTTTAACCCCCCTCTTTGTTTGTTTGACTGAGCCGTAATCGCCCCAGCCAGCGGCCCATCTGAGACTCCAGCAAAATCCATCCAATTCCGTGGTGATGTAACCATATGGTACACAACATCGTGTAGAGTTGAATCCATTCCAACCGATGAATTGCGAATGCCTGAGGCATCACTGGTCTGCTTCTCCTTCCGTCCCTTCTTGCGGGGGTGCATGATGAAGGATCGCCCCGTCGGATGCTGCTGATGGATTTTTTTTACGTTCACCTTTAGAGCAGATAATTGGCAGATCTCAGCCAGTTTACCAACCATTTTAGTGCCATTCTCAGTCTTCTTGGTTTTCTCACGCTTGAGCCTCTATTGAAAGTAAAATCATGCCCATACACTGTGATAAAGGGTTTATAATAACTTGACATACTGCAATATAAGCTTGTCAAGGTCATATCAGTTGTTCTAACACTGAGAGCCTGCGCTGTAGCTCTCAGCACTCCCAAATGGCAAACACATTGCAGACATTCCGGAAAACGCTGGATGAAGGAAATTATGCAATGCTAGCAGAAAAATAAGCATTTACACAGAGCCCTTAATGGCGAAATGAAGACTCTATAATCTGTCGGTAATTTATCAGTGTACTTTACATTCATAATTTATTTAATGTCTCAAAATACAAGAAAGATCTCTTGAAGTATGTATGTATGTTTGTGAATGGTGAATTGAAACTGATGAGAAAAAGAAAAAAAATCATGTGTTGATTCTGTTTCTGGTCTGTCATTTGTGCTCTGCTTGATTGTATAGTGAGTGAAACTGTGATTATAAATTTGTAGATATATTGTACAATGGTCCAGTGTTTTTAAACTTCTGGAGTTTACTGTATATATGAAGTTTAAAGGGGATTAAAATGAAAATATTATAATCGGAAGTTGTTTTCATTTGTTTTAAAACTTTAATCTATTTTCTATAAAAAATGGTGTTATTTTTTAGCTGTAATATTTTATTATAATTTTCATTTTATTTTCTATTAATATTAATTTTATGTATAAATGATATAATCTAGCAAAATTCTGATTTCATGCATATCAACAGTGAATGATGTGGGAGGGTTGTTTTCTCCTCCCTGTAATAAAACCCTGTTTATTTATTTGCCACCATAACTATTCACAATTAAATTGTTAGTTGCATTTTATTACTCCATTTAATCTTGCATTTTCCCTGCTGTCTGCAGCCCTATCAGAGCTGCTGCCCATGTTTAATGACTTGCAAGGTGACTTATGGGTCAGTGCACAAACCACGTGTCTCCCCCGACCAATTTTACCTGCACTGCTGTAAGTAACATTATGTAACAGTAGCAGGTGATGTCCAAAACCAACAATGTTTGTGTACTGCGCCTTGACTTTTCGATCTTCTTTCCCACAAAACACACAGAAACAGAAAAAACACAGTGCTCATATTGGGCAGGTCATAAAGAAAAGTTCTTAGAATTTTATTACAAGACCGGTAGTAATAACATATAAACTACTTTTTCGAATGCACATTGCATCTACCCCAATTAACTGATATTTTTAGGCAAACTGCTGCAGGACATTGAGTACTGGAAACTCACTTTTGAAAAATAATTTAGGTGGTGCATTTCCTGTTAGCTTCGACCTGCACTAATAATAGACGTATTTACACAAATGGCTGAATGTGTTTATCAAACAGAAGCTCTGTCTACATATGAAATGCACACAAGTTTTTGCCATCTGAACAAACCTCCTACATGTACAGCAACAGCTTCAACTTTCAAAACTTCAACTCTTGCAACTCTTCCTCCACTCCTCTGTCTTTTATACTGGACACTTGCACCCTCCTTGCTTTAAATTCATCTCACCTGTGTGGTATTTCAGAGTCTGCTGGAGGTGTTGAGAGATGGCAGGTTAAAACATTCTGTACATGGCAACGAACCATTGCGTAAACTCAGATCAGTGCCTATTTTTAGCACTTGAAGATAACGTGCTCCGACACTCATATCAACCTTGGAGAACCCCAGAGAATTCATGAGCCTCGTTCAATGCTTTCGACGATCTGCGAGGTCTTGTCGTGAGCAACAAGAATGTTTGTAAGGTCATCTACCCACATGTTTTGCAAATATATCTCTACGTAAATATAATCAGATCCAGATTATTTTTGGGAAGTAGCATTTTTCCATTAAAATGTCTTTATCTGATTGAACATAAAATGCACAAAACAGGAAAATATTATTCGGCCAACTTACGAAACAATCATGTTTCTTGACAAGTTTTTTTTCCCCATGTCTTTTTCTGAAAACACTTTAATTTAGTATTTAAAAAAAACATGTCATATTCGTTATGGCACGTCATTTAAACTGCATCAAATTTTCTCCAACGAAAATATAGGCAAGCTAACATTTCGTGAAGTAGAAAACTTGCAAAACTAAAATTCAAACACTGTGTAGCCTACATGTATTTACTCCTGAAGTAATGTTTTAATGAGAATACTAATGTATTATTATTGTTTTTATTAATCTCTAAATTATTACATTTACGCGATTCGGTGAGTTGTTACGGAAAGCGTATTCACAAGGTGATTTACATATTAGGTCACGTGACAAATTCGTAAACAAATTTGATGCAGGTAGGCTGTGTAATATATTTCTGAGTTATTTAACCCTCAGGAAACTGGTGTTTATTCTCTTTTCAGCTTCACTTGGCTCAAACTGGGGCAATAAATAGGCTATTATAAAAACATATATATAAAATGTAGATTTTCCTTACGGTTTTATTTTTTTATGAAAAGATTTTAAGCCGTTTAATTGTCGCCATGATGCGCAGTTTTCGTTTTGGTTTTCGGGAAAAAAAAAAAAAAAAAAAAAAACTCGTTCCGGCAGTAATTTACCTGAAGAGATTAACACGGAGATTTACACTGTTGTTTAATGTCATAAATCTCATTTTGGCCCATGAAAAGGATTATCATAGTTTTCATCACACACTTCACAGTACAGTAAGTGTCTAGCGTGGATATTGTGATCCGAAAGCGCCCTTCAGAAAAGGTGTTGAATGGAAAGTACGACACTGGAATGAATGGAAGGCAGCCAGGCGTGCACAGGTATATATAAGTGGATGCCGTTCTCTTAGCACCTCATAAGGCAATTAAGTATTAGTATTAACCGTGTAAGCTGTTGGCCAACTTGAGAGGGAAAAACATGAGAGCGTTTTATCTCCATGATGTGCTCTTGGCAGCCATTGACTGACATAAAACAACGTGCTGCCGCTCCAGACCAGACCGAGTGACCCTTAACTGAACTAAAGATGTGTAATGGCAGTCAAAGCTCAGAAAACTTTTTGAACTTGTTCACCAGCTGCTATTAATAGACACTTAACGTTTTTGAAGTAAGCAAATGTACCGTTGACTGACCACAGTGAGCTAATCTTTTCTTCTTATGTCAATGTGCGTTTCTCTGCGATTCTCCTGATTTGAGCACAGCAGCATTTGAGCCTCCAAGCAAATAAAAGCAGGCCCACACTGGGCCATTACATAAAGAGTCATCAGAGAATGATAAACTAAGAATAAGCTTTCTGATTAATGAAGCAGATTCAATGCTGATAAAGCAACCAAAGCCCAATCACATGTGCACCATTTGTTTCAACACAAGGGCCCTCATCTGTCACGTCTGTCCGGATACAAATTCCTGCCAAGCAAACGGTTTCTAATAACAAGGTGACATGCAGTCAGGAGTGTATTCATGATGTGGGCAGTGTTGTTGTTGTTGTTGTTGTTGTGAAGCGCTGCTCTGTTGTATTAGCACAGGTAATCACATTTAAATAAGGTTCATTAGCCGAAGCGATGCGGACATATTGCATTCAGCGACCCTGAGGCAGATTTAAATGCGAGAGGGCTCTGGGGACAGCTCAGAGCAGTAATGCATTTTAAAGCATCCAACCTCTTGTAATTAATAGCACACAACTGTGAGTTCAAATGAAATTTACTCCCTAAAAGCTCAAAAAAAAAAAAAAAAACTTTGGGGCTTTTAAAAGAAAATAGGTTAAAATAGGTAAAATGTGTTTCAATTTTATAAACGCTGTTCTTTTGAGCTTTCTATTCATCAGAAAATCCTGAAAAAAAAGAAAGAAAAACAATATGAAGCAGTTTCAACATTGTTAATGATAATAAATGTTTGTGGAGCATCAAATCAGCATTTTAGGATGATTTCTGAAGGATCATGTGACACTGAAGACTGCAGTAAAATACATCTTTGCCATCACAGGAATAAATTCTTTTTTTTTAAAAGTTATTTTAAATTGTAATAGTATTTCACAATGTTACCATTTTTACTGTATTTTAAATCAAATAAATGCATGCAACCTTAATGACAAAACATTTACAAAAACAAAACAAAACCATTTAAAAAATCTTCTAAACTAAACCAGGAAATCACACTAACCTACAAGCTATACTGAAATAATATACCACATAATTGCATCATATTGTCAATCAGTGCTAACTTTGTTGTTCTGAGCTGTAAAATGATTTAAGCTGGACTTCACTTTAAACAAAGTACTCCTATATTGCTTTTTTTACTTGCATGCAATTGATTCATGGAAGGCATAAGGCAAGTTGATCTGCAGAAAATTTGAATTTCCGTATTTTCCTAAAGCCTTTGCTAACACTCCAGTGATGTGGAAAATTATACCATTAGGAGAATTTCCTAACGCTTTGTGTTCACATTGTGATGTGAATCTTATCCAAGGGACACACACCCTGCACCTCAACACATACTGTTAATATGCACATGTGAAATGATGCCGTGACGTGTTATTTTTACAGTCTAATGTGGTCTGAAATCGTGGAAAACCCAACAGTCATGCAAGTGCAGCAATCAGATCAAACTAAATGAGGTCGGCACATAAATATTTAAGGCAAACTCTAATGGGAGGCCTTTGGTAGACATTAGCCATGTTGAAAAGGACTTTTTTTTTTCTTTCAATCAACTGCAGATGAGAGTAATTCTCATATTGAGATCGTAACTGTGTAGATAAAATAGTTCTTTTGACATAAAATTGATCCCTCATTTCAGTAAGTACGTCAGAAATATTTTGCCATAAAAAGCAAACAAACAACATATCGAAATCCCAACAGATGGTGATGATCTTCATGACAAATTATAAAGTAATTACAAAAGCAATGTGCCTTTTCACAATATCACATTTTATTGCACGCTAGCCAACTTGACGTCAACATGATGAATCTTGTACAATACTTCACATGAGGCACTGGTACATAAATTATTTCTGTAAAAATGTGAAGTTGAGACAATATATTCATAACAAAACCAGCCCAAAAATATGTCTGTGCATCTCATTTACAGATAAATCAATCTAACATTTATAACTGGTAGAAATTCAAAATGAATGGAAAATGCAAGAAGCTCACTGCCCCATGGGCAGCTCACATTTGACACAAATAAGGTGCAAATCACAAGAAATATTTAACATTATCACATTGCCACACTTTTTTTGTATATGCTGTACAATGCATCAAATAAATACTGTACATTTTAACATTTGTTTAATATAAACAACTTCCTCCTTGTACAATTTGCACATTATACAGGTATGAGGTAAAACAAGATTTAATATCACACATTCGAGAATTAAACATTCCAATAAACAATGTAATGGCTCAAAAGCCTGAAAACATTGCTATGAAGAATGAAAAACACTGTTTCAACACACCACTGCTTCAGTAAAGCCAAACTGCCATTTATTACTGCTAAATACTGACTGGTTTGTATTTAAAAGGATTTCAGTTTTTACAATTCAACCCTTGCAAAATGTTTTGAACCCATTTAATCCCAAATTAACAATTGTGACTGCATTTGCTTTTGAGCTTGAGGGATGTAGAAAAGTTTTATTTCTGTGTGTATTTTACATGAGCTCTCAGTAATATATGAAGGTGCATACTGTCTTGATGTAATGTGATAATTTTAAATTTTTATTTGTGATAAATCCTCTGTGTATATGATAAATATCATATTTAATGGGTCTATTAGTAATGTATTTTTTAAAGAATACTCTTGTATGAATCACATCACAATATAAACTACATTTTGTTTCATGTCAATGAACACATTTGTGATTAGTAAGAAACCCATTTCGAATTACTGATTGATTCACTTGAGAAATTTGTATATTTCAATAAATTTTAAGGAATATTGTTACATTTAATGAAACAAAGAATTATATGCATGTAGCCTATCTTTGAAACACCTTTTATGCACAATTGCCGAGTAGCAAAAATATTAAATGATGCTGCTTAATTGTTTATAACTTCTTTCATTTTACTAACAGCAGTCCTGATTAAAAAATAAAAATAAAAATGCTTTTTGCAATTTGCTAATTTTCAATTTGCTTCAATTTAGCAATTTGCTTCAATGCCTTCTCCAAATTTCTATGCTGATTTAGCTGGGAAAAATTGGGATTAAATGGGTTCGTTTTGGTTGTTTGGACACTGCAAAATTTCGGTTGCCCTGTTAGCTATTTTATACAACAGTTAGTTCCGGTCCTCGAATTTGATTGGCTGAGCTGCTTTTCAAACGTGCTGAATTTTGGTACTTGGACTTTTCTCTGTTTGTATTACTCCGCTTATTTGTGTTCATGCAGTGGAAGCGAAGCGAGCGAGCGAGTGCGCGTTTTTTTTCGATCTACGATCGCTCGGAGCTGGGAGTAAAACCCGGAGTGGAGCTGGAGCGAAGTGATTACAGAACGCGTTGGGTAGGGGAGGGGAAATCTATATGTTGCTCCGCTCCACTCATATGGGCTATTTAGTTTGTGCGTTGCTTGGCGATAGTCAAAAAATAACGCTTTATTATTATTATTTTTTTCTGGAACTATTTTCGTTGACGAAGAAGAAATGTGCGACTGGCCATTTTTCTCAGAAATGTAGTTCACGTCACATTAATTGTTTATCGAACAAGCAATATCACACTTTCAGCGCGGTCGTCATTACCTGATATGAAACACAAACAGCACTCTTGCTCGTGTAATATCGATTAAATAGTCACGGTTGTACTTTTACAGTTGAGACTCTGAATGGGACATCCTGCTGTTTCTCTCCAGACTGCAGTCGCTGCTATCCGCGCCGTTACAGTCCGACCACGTCCCGAGCATGCTCTGCTCCATTGAGTTCCCAAAGCCCCCCGCGCAGCGCGACAGATCGCACGAGCTCACGTGCAGCCTGCGGTCCGCCTGCCTCGGACAACACAACAGCCTCTTGAAGGCTTTCCTGAAGTCGGGACTCCGACAGTATATGATGGGGTTGAAGGCGGAGTTCACGTACCCCAGCCAGTTCAAAAACACGAAGAGCTCCTTATCCACCACTTGTGCGCAAAACACCCGCACCACGTTAACGATGAAGAACGGCAGCCAGCAGAGAGTGAACGTTCCCATGATTATTCCCAACGTTTTCAGCGCCTTCTGCTCTTTTATAGCCAGGATCTTGGTGGTTCGTTTTCGATTAGGTTTGCAATTGGTACCATGATTGTTGTAGAACCTTCCCTCACATTTGTTGATTTTGTTCAGCTGTTGTTTGGCTTCTCCGTACACTCTGGCATAGACGAATATCATGACTATTAAAGGGACGTAAAACGATATAATAGAGGAGGAGATGGCATATGCACGGTTGGTGATGAAGTCACAGCACTCGGGATTGTCATAGCACGCTGTCTCCTCGCTGTCCCGGGACCAGTGCATTAGGATGGGTGGAAATGACACCAGAGCTGATATAGCCCACACTCCACAAACCACCACCTTGGCTCGTGCTTTCGTCAAAAGACTTTGATAGCGAAACGGAGAGATGATGGCGATATACCTGTCTATTGCAATTACGCACAGGGTCTCGATGCTCGCCGTGACGCAAAGTACATCAACAGATATCCAGAATTCACAGAAGAACGATCCATACATCCAGGCTCCTCTAACCTCCAAGGCTGCACCAAATGGCACTACCAGTAACCCCATGATGAGGTCTGCGCACGCCAGAGACACGATGAAAACATTGGTGAGCGTCTGGAGCCTCTGATTCCGCGCTATGGCCACTATAACCAGTATATTTCCCACTACAATGATGAACACTATCAGACCCATGATGATCCCCATGCCCACGAGCCACTGTTCTGATAAGTTAAGATCCACCGTGCCGCGTTTAGAGTCATTGCTGTAGTTTACGGACGGTAAACCGTCTCCCATGGTGTGGAGAAGTGAAGCGCGTTCATTCAGAACTTCAGGTCCAGTGTGGAGCGCTTCCATCCGCGCTCTGCTCTCCAGCCCAGCGCCCACACGCGCTCACTGAAAGAACGAGCAGAGCGCAAATACAACGGTGACGTCACAGGGCTGCACAGCCAATGGCGCTGCATTTCTAAATTGGAAGTCTTTCACTATCTGATAAACACAAAGCGCAGCGCAAAACTTCTTGGTCCTACCCAAGTGCAGCGCTTTTACGCATGGTAATTTTAAACCACACGTTACACAGTGCTCCAAAAGTTTGAGAGCACATGTTTTTCCCCTTTCGAACTGGGAAATAAACAGTGTAAGCATATTGGTGACCCTTCGTCAATAATGCCATATAATGATCATAAACACCCCAATGCACACAGCTACTAGCAAAAATATTTATTAAAGTTTAAAAACAATCTAAAGAAAGGTTTGTGCAAATAATTTTGTGAATGCCCCTTTTGGGAAAATGTTTTATTAATGAAAAACAATATTCACACTAATGTTTTACATATTCCGTACAGTGTAATTTATACATTTTACATCTAAAAAATCTTTTTGCAGTGCTTTACAGTAAAATGTAGTTATTTTTTAAAAAAAAAATAGGGTATATGGTAAGGTGGCTTAGAGTTGAACAAATTTTAATAGCTAATCACTTTAGGAATTATAGAAATTATATAATTATATTAGTAATTATATAAATTGCATACTTTTCTCTACTTTTATGCTGTTTATGTTTAGCTAAATTAGAACCATACTTGTGCTTGTATGTGCTACACATGGAACGTTTCCGCTTCACAAAAGTGCTTTGTAGTGGAAAAAGTTTCTTTAGATTTTAATAAAGTTCTTCAAACTAAGAAAAAATGGTTATTTGGTTATATGCACTGCTCACTAAAAAGTTCTTTGGGGAGTCAAAAAATGATTCTATGGCATTGCTGCAAAACCCCCCATTTGGAGCCTTTATTTTTAAGAGTGTAAACTCATGTAAACGTCAGTGCAGACTTCTCAAACATCTGGAAAATAATATGCAACAACACTGCCTGACAGCACAAAGCAATTACAGGGCCCCTGGACAGATACGGTGCATGTTTGCAAACTTCACAATGCTCGATTCAGTTGTTCCATAATCGTGCCCCGGCACTTTCCTGGACAAATCACCACCAGCCAAGCTATAAAATGAGCCAACAGTAAGCCACTTGCTTTCCTTCTGAAAACGAATCAGTCCGGGCGAGAGGTGTTTTTCTAGCAGTAGAAAGCTGTTACTAGATAAGATCATAATTGCACCTCCTATAATAGCCGGGACACAGACAGGCACATTAGACTAATACTGCCGCTACAGAATTTCTCTTTCGTTCTCTTTTACATTCCAGCATTGTAGAATGGCACTCTGACCTTTTCTTCTTTTAAAAAAGTCAACAAGTATTAGCAGTCCCAAAAATAAAGGGATATTGGATATTAACTGTACCGACATGTAATAGCGTAGAGCCGGTACCTACACACTTTCAACCCCTTTTGTCATTGTTTGATCCATCAGATAAAGTCCTGGGACTCTTGTGAGCGGAATGATCTCACTCTTTCTAAGCAAGCGAAAGGAAGTCTACTCATGTTGCATGGCTACAGGCTCTGGTGCAGGTATCAGGATGCAGGTTGCTAATGCTAATAGTGTCTATATGGAGAGTTATGCAATCTATGTAGCATAAAAATCCCATTCAAGTACCAATGCAAATTGAGACATGCATGCATTGGATCGCTTGGAATTGTGGTAATGCAGTTTAATGATGATGACTATGTAATGAAGGATGATTTAGTCTGAAATTAGAAGGGGAAGAGATTAAGTCATGTGAACAGTCATGAGTGTGATTAGTTAAAGGAATAGTTTAACCAAAAATTTGCTGAAAATATGCTCACCCTCAGGCCATCTAAGATGTAGCTGAGTTTGTTTTTTCATCAGAGCATTTGGAGAAATGTAGCATTACATCACTTTCTCACCAATGGATCCTCTGAGAGTCCAAACAACTGATAAAAACATCACAATAATCCACATGTAATCCACAGGACTCTAATCCATCAGTTAATGTCTTGTGAAGCAAAAAGCTGCATGTTTTTAAGAAACAAATCCATCAAGGTGTTTTAACTAACACAGTAAATGTTACCATTTTAACTTTAAAAATGAGTAAAACCATGAACAAAGACATGATTGTAAAGTGTAAAATAAAGTGGCTGGATTTGTTGAGTTCATTTAATGAGAGCTACATCGTAAGGATTCGTCAGACTGATTCAAAGTGACAACTTCTAGTTAAAGTACTGCTAAAGAGGTTGGGAAATAATGAGAATGCTCTATAAATCTTCCCCTTTCCCTCATTTTCTTCCTCTAGTCACAGTCTTCTTATAGAGCAAATAAGGGTTTGCGCAGCAAACTAACAGTTTATACCAATTTAATCACAAGGGCTTTCTGCATTGACAATTCTTAAGCCATAACCTCAGAGCAGCTAATAAAACATATTCTGAATTTAAATTAGCCCATGCAAGGCCAGTGCTAAATACAGCATGGAAAATGAACATTCTTCTCAGTATTATCAAAATGAAAGGATTAACACCACACAGTCTTATGTAAAGTACTGTGACAATTATGTAAGCGAAACCCAGGTAACTTTTCATATTTCTATTCACAGCAGTCTAATTATCTTTAGTTTCATGCCGTTTTATTAAAATTCACAGAGCACAGTTTTTAAGTCATGGTAAATGTCTTCAGAATATTAATACTGGATAATATTATATTATAAAGTTCCTCGCATATTTACCCAAACACCTGCACCGAATAATAAGCTTTCATTTTCTGACCTTCAGAAGGAGATCTGTTGTGGCTTTGAGGAGAAACAGTAAGAAATGCATAAGTAATATAATGCTTAGGAAGCGGAAAATAAAATGTATAGACTTCGTTATGTATTATGTATTTGTTAAACTATGAATTTTGAAATACTTGTTCCAGACAGTCATGAACTCTTGAGGGAGCCTGGATACGCCACATCTGTCTGTCAGTCTATGCTTCACACTCCATATGTTTCATACATTCCATACATTAACACTTCTGGCAAATGTCACAGATCAAAAACAGCATCTGTCTTCCCCTCGTCCTAATGGAATGAAGGTTCAAAGGGTCATTATCTGACAAACAGCACACTCTGATCTCAGCCTTGGCTGTTAACCTCTGAAAATATGTTGTTCATTCTATGAGCTTCACATATGCAAACATAAACATGACTGCAGCTGAAAGTTCATTGTGTTCCCTTCGAGGTGCGTTATTGAATGGTTGGAGCTTTGGAAGTGTATATACAGTATTTTACCCCATAGAGACAGATGTCCATTAATTTTTAAACTAGCATTTAATAGCATTTCAATTGCCAGTAACTCAGCAGCTGGTGGGATTATAATGATATCAGCTTACCTTAATGTGAGAGTATACTGAGAGTAGCTATACTTATTAAAAATAATGGCTCCAAAAAGAACCTTTAACATCCATGGAAACTTTTCATTGTCCAGAAGGTTTTTTTATAGTTGAAAAAATTCTTTAGATTAGAAAAAATCCTTTTGGACTCTATACTTAAGAGTGGGTAATGAAAGTAATAGGGGTTCAGTGTTGTTTTGGACCCCATTGACTTGGATTGTATGGATGAAAACAGTAGAAACATTCTTTAAAAATCTTCTTTTGTGTTCCCCAAGAGAAAGAAAGTCATACAAGTTTGGAACGGCATAAGAGTGAGTAAATTATTTTCAATTTACGGTGAACTATCCCTTTAAGCATGACACAAACTTTGAATGTGCTTCAGTCAGCACATTTGACATGCTCTTCAATGTCATTCCACAAACTCCATCATACAGATTAATACCGACTTGGTTAATGTGAGCTATACACTACATTAAACACTAATAAGAGTGGTGCTTCGTCATGCATGACTAAGAAGGTCTGGGGTGGTTATGACATAGTTACTATATAAGGTGTTCTGAGTGGTATATGGTTTCTATGTGCTGCTGACCCTCCAGCAAAGAAAGTCTATGGTTGTGTCCCAAATGAGTGGGGTTCCCAGCAGTGGTTCCCAAACCTAGTCCAGGAGAACCCCCAACAACGCACATTTTAATGCACTTTTTTTCCCCTGCCTAATGAAACACACTTGATTCAACTTATCAGCCCGTTTGTAGACTCCAAAATCTGTGTGTCAGATAAGAGAGACATCAAAAATATGCAGTATTTTGGGTTCTCCAGGACCAGGATTGGGAACCACTGCTGTACACTCTGCACTTATACTATTCACTATGTACTCAAAGTCTAGGGTGTGAATAGTATAAGGTTATTTTGTTATCTAACTTCAGAGTCTGAAAGTCCGTCCACTACATATAGAAAGCTTTGACCCATGAATGCATGGTGTCCAACATTCCACACTTTGTTGTTTCGGTTAAATAAGTGGTATTTACAGTGTACTTCTTGTTGGAATTTTCGGTTTGAATATGCTACTCACACTATTTATAAAATAATATAAAATAGAATAGTGAATAAGTATGCCAGGTTCTTGAGATCCATTTTCCTACAGTTTAGTTCTGCAAGGTTAATTACGAAAGCTGAAAAATGTGGTACTGAGGTAAGTAATGCAAAACAAGGCATGTCCGAATCAATAAGTGTCACATCCTAAGATACCTTCATTTGATCAGATGAGCTAAAATATAAAAAATGGCATCTGAAAGTTGCTGTCAGTTGGTCAGTTTGTGGGGAAATGTATGTGTTTGATCAACTCTACACTTTTGATTTAATTTATAGCAAGAAATTAGTATTGTATGCTATTAAATATTCGCTTTTTTATCACCAAAGCTCTCTCGCTCTGTTTTGTTGTATTTTCTTGTAGATCCTGTATCCCTTAAAGGAACACTCCACTTTTTTTGAAAATAGGCTCATTTTCCAACTCCCCAAGAGTTAAACAGTTGAGTTTTACCGTTTTCGCATCCATTCAGCCGATCTCCGGGTCTGCCGGTAGCACTTTTAGTGTAGCTTAGCATAGATCATTGAATCGGATTAGACCGTTAGCATCTCGCTCAAAAATGACCAAACAGTCTCGATATTCTGTAGTTACATCGTGTACTAAGACTGACGGAAAATGAAAAGTTGAGATTTTCTAGGCTGATATGGCTAGGAACTATACTTTCATTCCGGCGTAATAATCAAGGAACTTTGCTGCCGTACCATGGATGCAGCAGGCGCAATGATATTACGCAGGGCCTGAAAATAGTCCCCAGCTAGGTAACTAGTTATGATATAGCTGGGGACTATATATATAACTATATATATATATATATATATATACATATTTTTTTTTTTTTTTTTTTTACAGTCTATGGGTTAAAGCTAAACTCTGCAGCAAAGTTGCCTAGCCATGAAGTACATGGATTAGGATGCACCTATTCTTTCACATATTTTATTGTTTTCTGTTTCCAAATTATTAATCTGATCACTTAGAAAAGTCTAAACAAGACAGCAGAAATGAGCACAGAAACATTGAGGCTGAGCCTTATTTTAAATGGCTAAGAAGTTTTACTTGGGCTAAGCCTGACTGGAGTGCTGTCAACTGTGAAAGTGAAAGTGACTGAAGAAAGAAGCAAGACTCACACAGGGTTAATAGTCCTGTCCTGGAATCATAACTGAACCTGAAGGACCAATATGAGGGTTTTACAGGCTAACGTTTCTGTCAACCAACACTCACAGTATCACCAGATCTAAACACTGAGGCCTTGAGTTTATGTTGTTGCCACTCTCAATCACTCATGGCATTCTTCAGATTATTTCAGTGCTCTTGAAAAATTATGGGTGATTCTGGCAAAGAGAACCTGAGTGTTTTTCCCCTCCAACCCAAAATTGCAGGAACATCTTTGCTAAATTCATAAATTTGCAAAATGATATTTGCAAGTGTGTAATCATCTCAAGTGCAAATGCTCTTTCACTGCTGCTGGGAGCTGTTGTGATGAATGCAGATGTGTGTCAAAAAGCAGCTGTCTGATTGACTGCCTGTTAAATTCTAATGTTCTATTTCTTATTTATGCTTCTGTTAATCCTGCATATGGACTCGGGCTCTGATTGGTAATTTGCTTTCTGGTTAAATATTAGCTTGTTGCACAGTATGGGCGCTGTGGCTTCTCTGGGGGATTCTTGTGAGTGGAAATGAACATTCTCATGGCATTCAGTGTTTGCTGAGAGATTATGAGGATCACATTCAGCAGCACAAAGCATATATTTTCACAGCTCAGCTTTATTTGGAACTGCTGAGAACATTAAGCCAAGGAAATGGAGCGTGGTGGCAATACCCATTTTTTAGACAGCCAGACACTTTAGTGAATGGAGCACATGGTCATCTGGTGAGTGTGTGTGGATCTTCACTGAAATAACTTTAGAAATAGGATAATCAATCATTAACAGTTAAATAGGTACACTACAAATCAAAACTTTTTGATTTTTTTAAAATATAAATGAATACTTTTTTTTCCCAGCATGAACACATTACATTTATTGAAAGAGACAGTGAAGACATTTATAATGTAAAAAAAAAAGAAAAGTGTAGCATAACGTTTTTTTTTATTTCAAATAGATTCTGTTTATTTATACTTTCTATTCATCAAAGAATCCTGAAAATGAAAACCAAATCAGCATATCAGAATAATTTCTGTGGGGGGGAAGAAAAAAGTTGACCACTGGAATTTTTCTCACCATGAAGCATCTCCGCTGAAACAGATGGTCTTTTGTCATTTACAATGAATGCATTGGTCCTTGTGTGTAGTGAAGAGGATATGAAAACGCTGAACACATAAATGCTGGGAAAATACACTTTATTAGACCACTGCATCAATCAATTTTATTTTCATTAAATAGTTTATGGGCTAGAACTGCCACAGGAAAAGCAAGCAAAAACAGCAACAGAACAATTTTAGAGGCCATTTCTACACAGTGTCTAGGAGAATCACCTGGTCTGATTCACACTCACACTCTGCAAGTGCATAATCTGCAAGAACATGATCTATGATGTATCAGGAATACATTGTAGTTCCATTGTTAATGCTTAACAGCACTGAGAGGCTATTATTTCAGAAAACATGAATATGTAGATGTAAATGGATCATGATTCCATTCCACAAAAGGCTGAACACTGAAATTAACGTCACCGCTTGATTTCCAACACATAACTCATTCATATTAAGTGTATTGCTCATTGAAAAGGCACTTAAGCCTGGTAAACAATAATAAATAATGCCAATTAAATAGCATTAAGTCTGACTGCTCATTTACAAGGCTGGCTTACGGTATCATATGGTTAAGAAAAAAAAAAAGTGCAATGCGGGAAATAATAATAATAATAATAATAATAATATCAGCCAACCCAACCACGAAGGGCTGTCAGAGCAGCTGACACTGGCTACATTTTTACACTAAACTGCATTATTTCAAATATTATTGTGTGAGAGCATGTGAGTGACTGAATGAAGATGGCTGATAATGATATCAGGCTATTTGACAAAGGCATTACACAAGCTTAATCATGTGAAACACCCCTAGCAGAACCACAAAAAATTATTTCTGATGAGAATGAGGCACTTTGTTCAATATTTGTCAAGATTTAACAGTCAGATCCTGTCTCTACAATTAGTACTTGCAATCTGTCTGATTAGCCTGATGACGAGCATGTGAAGTGTCTGATTACTACAGTATGTGTTAACCGCAGGATGTGATTTGAATGTTAATAGGATGTTCACCTAAAAAAAAATCATTCGCTCACCCTCATATCGTTCTGTTTTTCTTCTATGAAACACATGAGGAGGAAAAATATATTTTTGTCCATATAATGAAAGTGAATGGGGTCCAAAATTATGGAAGCTTGTTTCTACCGCAGGATACAAAAATAAAAAAAGTAATTGTGATTTTTTTCACAATTCTGACTTTTTCCCCCTGCAACAGAATTGTAAGAAAAAAATTCTTAATTTTGGGAGTCGCAATTACCTTTATTTTCTATATCATGGCAGAAACAGGCTTCTATACAAAACAACCTTAATGAATCCCACTAAAGTTTTTATTAATGGTATGAAAAAAAGTCATTGTTCTACATTTTTTGTGTGTTTCACAGAAGAAAGTCATACAAGTTTGGAATGACATGAGGGTGAGTAAAGGCAAATAAGCATTTTGGATTACCCAAAAATGAAAATTCTGTCATCATTTACTCAACCTTAAACCTCTATGACTTTATTTCTTCTGAGGAACATAAAGAAAAATATTCTCCATAATGTTGGTAACCAAACAGTTTTGATTCCCACTGACTTCCATTGTAATTTTTGTCCTTACAATGCAAGTCAATATAAAGTCAACATTCTTCAAAACTTCATCTTTTGTGTTCCACTGAAGAAATTCAGACCGTTTTGGAATGACATTAGGATGAGTAAACGATGACAGAATTTTCATTTTTGGTAAAGTATCCCTTTAAATATGCTCCAAGATCCTTTGGGTGGACACATTTTAAAAGGCATGCTCAAGCGTCACAGCAACAGAACCTTCCTGGGATGTGGAACCAATCAGAAGAGGCTGTTTAAAGGACACTGCCTTCATCATACAAGCCCCGCCCTCAGAAAGGCAGCAGTAGACCCAGGCGTCGAGCGTCAGTGTGGGGTCTGGGGACGCAGGGGCCGCTGGGATGGATGAGACGATCGAGATAGGTTCAGAGAGATCACTGACGCTCCCCGTCACAGCTCGCCCTTCCAGTAACCACTCATTACCTGCCGAGAAAAACAACACGGCTTAGTGTGCGGTCGATGGACGATTCCTGTAACGTTTGATATTTCTGGCTGTTGTTTGTTAGGAGGCACTGGTTCCTGAAGCACCATGTGTTTGGGTGTAAAACAACACATCTGCCAACACAATGAAATATTTCTCTGGGAGTAGATGGGGAGTTTCAGTATGCATACAAACACAAGTTCAGTAGGGAATCATGTGCGTTAGCAGTGAAAGGAAACGCCTTTTGTTAATGGTTCTGCAATGCAGTGTGCACCAGGTGTGTCACTGGCCTTGAATCAAGGGCAGGCTACTAAGACAAGTGCCAGATAGAATTAGGACAGTGTCCAATCAAATGATCCCCAGTGAGACTGAACCAGAGAGGACGTGAGCAAAGACCTACAGAGCTGACCTACGTAAAACAGAAGCACAGAGCACAAACCATCAACTGTCAGAAAATTTTTTTATGACAGCATGTTTACATATTTTTCACATTATATCTGTTGATTTATCTTCTGAAAGCTAAAAAAATTCTGTATCAAATGTTATTTTTAAAAGTACATTCAAACTGTCTTTCATTAAAATAAATGACACCATGTTTGAAATTTTGTTATCTAATCATATAACAATAGTTTTTAAATGTTGATTAAATGTGCAAATACTTAACTAGGGCAATTGCATTACAGTTTAATAAAATTATGAAAAAAATTAATAAATATATCACAAAAAAAAAGAAGAATTATTCAAATAAATTCTAAATTATTTAAATTTAGAGGCCGTTCTCGTTAAATAAAATCTGTTTATGCAACTACATAAATAAGCCTACATTTTTTAATAATATAAAATCAAATACATTTAAATTACATAAATTATTAAAATAATAATACAGCAATATTACAAGAATTTAAAATAAGAATTTTCTATTTTACTATATTTTAGAATATAGAATTAATTCAGAAGACATTCAGCATGATCCTTCAGAATTCATTCAAATATGATGATTTGGTGATCAAGTAGCATTTCATATTATTATCAGTGTTTGAAATGTTGTGCTGCTTAATATTTTTGTGGAAACTGTAAGACATTTATCTATTATAGAAATCTTTTGTAATAATAAGAATCTTTTTTGATCAATTTAATGCATTCTTGCGGAACAATTTAATTTTTTTCTAAAAGAAAACAAAAAACAAAAATCAAGACAAAAACTTACTGACCACAAAGTTTTGAACGGTAGTGAATATAAAATCATAAACATATTTTTTTTGTCACTTTTGATGGCACTTTCCTCTAGTCTCCATTAATTTCTGACCCTGCTTGCTGATATAACCATTTACATAATGATAATTTTCCAGGGGGTCAAAATACAGGAATTCAGTCTCACACTTGTATTTACATATAACACACAAAACATTTACACTAGTAACTACTACACACGCGAAGCCACCCACAAACAAGCACTCATGGTAATTCGGTGCACAATTACAGTCAATCAATCAAAGTCAGACAGAACTAGTAGTTGCCGTTTCTGAGAATTTAACGCCCACAGCCGGTCAGGCTTTTCTGGTCCTAATGGGTGTCTTTGTTCTAATTATGCAGAGTAGCCCCCCGGGACTTTTTGTCACTTCAACTACGACCAATTTCGTAAACTAATTAGGTGCTTGTTTATTGGATGGTAAAATGTTCTGATGTGGAGCACAGACAAACAATCAGTGTGATGAGGAGAAGTCGTCTCTGGTGACTGGGCTGATAATCAATCATGGAAGACGTGCTTTCGGGCGGGATTGACGTTTTTGTGCAGAAGAACTGAGAGAAAAGACAACAGGAAAGGCAAATGTTGCAGCAGACGGACGGAGGGTGAGGCAGAAATGATGATGCTAAAAAAAGAGAGCGAGATAGGAAGGCTAAGATAGAATGAAGGGTTGACCGTGGGTTGGGATGCATAGAGGAATTGTTTATTTATCCTTGGATCATCTCCCAGTATGGCCAGCTGGTCCCTGAAGCCTGCTGAAAATGTGTGAACACAGCAATCCAGCAAACAGAAAACTATAGTTCACCCCACGGAGGAGCCCCAGAGGAATAGTGTACAAGGTGCGAAAAACCGCATGTAAATAAACACGTTTTACATAATTGGCACTGAGAGCTAGTGAAGATGCTCTTATTAGATATGTTTGATTTCGTACCTTCTGCAGATAAGCTCCAGAAACTAGGGGCTTCTTTGGTCAGCTTGGTCCCAGTCGGTAGTGCCAATTTCAGCAAAAGAGTGACTGACTGCCCTGAAGAAACTGTGATTGATGGCATTGTAAGGACTGGGGCTGATTTGGGAAGCTTGGGAAGCTTTCTGACCGCAGGTGTGCTGCTAGTAGCGGTTGTGAGGACAGAATCAACCTCTTGCTGAACTACAATGGGAAACTGGTGCAAAAAGAGAGAGAAAACAATAAGCCAATCGTTAAGAATGACAACTGACAAATGACAACCCACATATGGGGACTCACCAAAGAGACCGTTTTGGTCTCCAGGTCCAGGACTTTGATGCAATGGTTGTTGGTGTCCGCCACATACAGCAGCTTTCCTCCTTCACCCAGACACAGGCCTCCGGGTTCGTTGAAGCTGGACTCCAGAAAGCTCGGGCCAAGTCCGTTCCCAGCCTTCCCTGTGCCTGCAAGCACCCTGCACTGCTTAGTCTTTGGATCCACCACTTTGATCTGCAACAGAGAAGCTCTTTCGTGACAATGGAGTCATTGCCCATTGATAGTGCTTGCCAATTCAAAAACTTGCACCACTTTTTGTGGTTCAATGAATAGTTGACCCAAAAATGAAAATGTATTCCCCCTCAGGCCATCTAAGTTGTAGAGCTTGTTCATTCATTGGAAAAGATTTTGAAAAATTCAGCATTACAGTACATCACTTCCTCACCAATGGATCCTCTGCAGTGAATGGGTGCCGTCAGAATGAGAGTTCAAAGAGCTGATTAAATCCACACAACTACAGTCCATCAGTTAACATTTTGTGAAGTAATACTTATCGCTTATGGCCAAAATATGAGTCCATATTCCATAATAATGCTTCCTCCAGTGAAAAAGTCCATCCCCTGTTGTCCTCACACCTTAAAATTCACCAACATATTTGTTTAGAAGCATTTTTGGTGCTTCATCTGTGCATATTTCTCTCATGATTCAGACGAGACAACTCTTCTACTGGAGAAAGCAGCATTATAGTTCGTCTCATTCTGACGGCACCCATTCACTGCAGATGATCCATTGGTGAGCAAGTGATGTAATTCTAAATTTCTCCAAATCTGTTGTAATGGAAAAATAATAAACTCAAATACATCTTTGATGGCCTGAGGTGGAAGAAAATTCAGTAAATAAGTGTGAGAATTTGAAAAAGATTTCCAAAAAAAAAAAAAAAAAGTGAAAAATATTAAATAATGATAATAAAATAGGGTTAATGCTCACAAAAATACTTTTGTCAAATGTTTTCTTTAAAAAGTGTATTAAGCTTTCTTTCTTTAAAAAATTACCCTTAGTCTGATTTGATCTAATCCGGTTTTTTTTATATGCTGCTTCAGTGTCAAAATATATACTGGGGCCACAATTTGATTAATTTTTGCAAATAAATCCTGAATTCTAATAAATCCTGGAGGCTATAACCTATAAATGAAAAGAAATCAGCAATTCTTTTTAATTATTTTTATGCAACTCTCTCTCTCTCTCTCTCTATATATATATGTATTTATGTATATGCATTGTTTGTGTCTAGTGCAGAAAGACTGACCTTGTGATTGTAAGAATCGGCTACATAGAGGCGGCTGTTGCCCTCATCCCAGGACACTCCTAATGGATGCTGTAGTTTTGCATCTATGCCTTTACCATCAACATCTCCAAATGCAAAAAGGTTCTGCTCAAGCAAAGAGAAAACATAATCTTTAAAGGCCATGCATGATTTCTTGACCGCTTACCCATGCGAACAACGTTACGCTTTGGTGCAAAGTTTTGAGAATATATAAATGAGCCTTTTCTGTATATTTACTCAATCACAGCGCTGCGGTGGTCTAATGTACAAAATAAGTCACTGAACATCACAAGGGAAGAGAAAAAAGCTCATTAATCCCAGTGACCAAATATGGTGAAACCCAATCCATTCTCATTCTCTGCCAGAAGAAAACACTCTACTCAAAGGAAATCTAGCAGATCTGAAAAATGTCTCGACTGCTCCAAGGAATGGAGAAAAATAGTTTCTCATTCAAATCGCCTAGGTTCATTAAGTGATAAAAATTGCTCCATGACTTCATTTATTAAATGTCTCCTTGTATTACAGTAAGCTTTGGGATCTTGTAGTGCCAAACAAACTTTGCTTTACATTGCATGCAAATGTGGCATGTAATCAACTGTGATAATTTATGACCCCATAAAAATTCAAATCTCTCCATGTGGTGTTTTTCCTTACGTGAACTGGGCAACAACACACTCCTTCCCTTATAAAGCATGTGTAGGGAAGACAAAGTGCTCAGTAGGGAGAGTAATGATCTGATACTGATCAGAAGAAATAAAGGTCTGCTTGACCAAAGAGCAGAGTCCTCACAAGAAGAGAATTTTAACACATTTAAACTTCTTTCTTGGTATTTGACCGGCTTATAATGCATTGCATTAACCCGGCTAATAAAGTATAAAGAACTTTTAACTTGTATATAAATTAGACTCTTTATACAGGTTTATAAGCTTTAATTTACTTATAAACAGCTTGTTTAAAATTACAACTTTTATAAACTTGTGCTACACATTGAGCTTTTCACCCATAGTATTGTTGTTTTTTTGGGGTTAAAAGTGACTTTAATAATATTAATGAAAATGATACTGGAAATAAAACTAAGACTGATAAAATAAAATATAAATATTAGAATAAAAAACTAAATATTAAAAATTAAACATTAGATAAAAATAAGAATTTTTGCCTTGGCAGCTAACCGATATAAAATAAGTTAAAGCACTAAAGTTACAAAAGCTACAACTCTAGTCTAAAAACACTGCCATAAGCATATTAAAAAAACAACAACTATTAAAATAAAAACTATATAAAAATGTAAAAATAAAAGCTAATTCAAAAGACTAATAAGTACTGTAATATTAAACAGTACTACAATAACATATCTATTATACTAGATATCCTTTGGCATCAATATTATTAAAGCCACTTTATTATATTAAAGTATTATCGTGGTAAAGTATTAAACCAAAAAAAGGGTGAGAAACACTGATCTTTAACATGTTATACCAGGGGTCACCAGACTCAGTCCTGGAGGGCCAGTGTCCTGCAAAGTTTAGCTCCAACTTGCCTCAACACACCTGCCTGGAAGTTTCACTTATCCACCTTATTCTTCACGTAAAAATGGGCATGGCCATTTGTACATTTTATGGGTCTTGCTTCCGGTCTCATTTGCTTCCAGCTTTTTTTAGCTTTACAAAGCCACTTGTTCTGCTTGATACTGCAAATAGGTGTGTCTTACCACATTATTTTAGTGTATTATCTTAATTATGAACACACTGGTTTGTAATGCAAACAGTTTTACCACTTACTGCACGTTGTTATTCTTCTTGTTATTCCCCTATAGCTACTAATGAACCGGAAGTCTCGCCCATAGGCTTACTTCCCAAGTTTAGGAAAAAGGTGGATACCTAGCAAGACCTTGCTTAGCTGGTTCAGGTGTGTTTGATTAGGGCTGCAGCTAAACCCTGCAGGACACCGGCCCTCCAGGACCAAGTTTGGTGACCCCTGTGTTAAACTGTTCAGACCTGTAAAAATGGAAGGTAGGGCTTACCAGAGGGTCTCGCTCTCCTCCCACCACATGTTTGACTGCTCCATCCTTCAGTGAAAGGCTACGAATTGTGCTGCTCTCACTGTCAGCAATAAAGAGACACTCCCACGGCTCAGTCGGGGCAAGAGCCAGGCCTGACGGCTGGGCCAGACCTGCTTTATGAGGGTACGCATTATTTCTGTTCTCCTCATTCCCACTGCCCGCAAAGCGCACACATGTTCCTTTTTTGCTGTCGCTGGAAAAGGCATTAGATAAAGATGGTTAAGTCTGATTAGAATGATTATATGGAACAGTTACTGCTCTTAATTTGGCTGACTCTAAAACAAAAGCCGGAATTGTGACAAAATAACTGCAATTAGGATCTAATAGCATGTAACAGCAAAAAAAAAGTCTCTGGCACATGGTGCCAGAAAGTCTTGAGATTATTATATTTAATAAAGTATTTTTCCCCCGCATGTTCTTTATCTGAGATATTAAAGCTGTTATCAGTGCTTGCTATGGCTCTTAAAACATCAAGAGAAATGTTACATTTGCGAACAACACACCAAGTTAAGAGTTCATTTTGTATCAGGACGATCAGAACGATTTCCGCCAACAGTGAACAGTGTGGCTGCCCAGAAAATGACATCACTTGGGCAGTCCCGTGGCCTCTTTATTTGAACGCTGCCTGGACTGTACAGAACTAACATGAGGAGAACACAGAGAGAAGAGCTCACCTCCCTTTGGGAAGCTTCCCTTCCTCTAGGAAGAGAGCCCAGATCTGATGCGTTCCTGCCATGGCTATCCACAATATATCACCACCTGCATAAACACAAACACACGCTATCAAATAGTAAACAGCTTACGTGTTTACAACATATTGATGTTGATTATCTTGCTAAAAATAAGAACTAATGCTTAGTCAAGTACACAAATGAATAAATTTGCATAACCTTCATATCACATTTTATCCTTTTGGGCTGCATAATGATCACTTTACTAGATCTCATCAATGCATGCATGGTCATTCCACATTGTAAATGAGACCGCTTATATTCATATAAAGTAACATATGGTATCTGATGTAGGCGTCTGACTTAAAGGGATAGTTCTCCCAAAAATGAAAATTCTGTCATTAATTACTCACCCTCATGTCGTTCCAAACTCGTAAGACCTTCGTTAATTAAGATGTTTCTGATGAAATCCAAGAGCTCTCTGACCCTCCCATAGACAGCAAGGATCCTACCACGATCAAGGCTCAGAAACGTAGCAAGGAAGTATTCTATTTTCTATTCTATACACAAAAAGCATTCTCGTAGCTTCATAAAATTACGGTTGAACCACTGATATCACATGGACCATTTTAACAATGTCTTTACTACGTTTCTGTGCCTTGATCATGGTAGGAACCTTGCTATCTATGGCGAGTCAGAGAGCTTTCAGATTTCATATATAAAATAAATATATAAAATATCTTAATTTGTGTTCCAAAGATGAATGGAGGTCTTACGGGTTTGGAATGATATGAGGGTGAGTAATTAATAAAATAATTTTCATTTTTGGGTGAACTACCTTTAACTGCCTGCCTGCTTAATTAATCTAAATATTATGTAAGATATGTATTAATTTGTTTTGTATATTGTTTATAATATTTTATAAGTATGTAATAACATAAATAAATAAAGGTGTTTTTTTTTTGTTCCTAAAATGTATTTTATAAAATTTAGTTTGACTTTCTAACGTTTCCATTGGTTTAGATTTGCCTCTTCCCCTCCCCCTCCATATGTGACCATATTGATGTATTCTATTTGTGGAATGTGGCAAATGACAAAGTACTGAAATGCTCTAGCGCACTGAAAACATAAAAGTATGCTATGGTGTCCAGCACAGAGTGACCTGAACTAATGAATTTACAATAGAAATCAGTTTAAGTACCGTGTGGAGGGGCACTAATACTTGAGAGCATTGCGCTGCGATTTCTCTTTGAGGAATCAGAAATGAGGTGATCTGTACTTGTGTCTAACAATAGACCTCTAATGGTACTGCGCTTATCAGAGACAATTTCATTGCTGGGCTGGAGCCTAACTACTTGCATTCATGAAAGAGCGAGACAGAGGGAAAGAAAGAGTGAGGAAAAGAGAGGGAGAAAAGATTGAGATGGAAAGGAAAGAAGCAGAACTCTCCTCACGCAGGTTTTCAAAGGGATCTGAGATGGATGGAAGGCAAACGAGCCAAAGTAGATGAAATCTGATGAATGACAAAGACATGCTGCAGGATTTCCACATTACAATTAAACTTCAAGGTGGAAAATGAGTGAAATACAAACCAGACAGGTGGTTAAGGAAATATTATGAATGATGAAGTGGAAAATGCAAATATTATAGTAGGTACTGATTTGTCATATACAAAGAAATGAATTTCAAGAATCATGTTGTTTCTAGCATCTCCTACTTGAGCATTCAGTTTTCTTAAAAACAAATCACACACACATTTATAAAATTCGCTGTACGAATATGTGTACCGTTACACCCCTTATATATGTGTGTATATACACACATACATAAGGGGTGTAATGGTACATGTCTTTCAGTTCTGTGCGTGTGTGTACATGTGTACACAAATACAGCGTTGTAGCTTTTTAACCATGAATAATCACGATACTCTCTGTGTTTCATTACTTTCGATAAGACAAAGTCTCATCTTTCAAATTCTGTCCATTTTTACCAGGATTTTACCAGGACAAAGAAAAATGCTATACATCCTAATCCTTTTTATCATTTCTGAACACAGAACAGGCATTGTTAATGTGTAAGTAGATGACCTTAATTAATTAATTCAACCTGTTAATTAATTCAACTTTCTGACTTCAGAAATCAAACGAACTGGAACAAGCCGCTTCTGTGGCTTAGTTAATAAACAGTATTTTGAACTGGAGGAAGCTTTTTATTTCAGAAGAGAAAATTCTGATTTTATGACCACATTCAATCAAACATTCAAAAAGACTGTTGCATTAAATGATACAAGAAAGGAAGAAAAATAAAAGTAAAGGAAGAAGGAAAGAAAGGGAAACTGAATGGAATAAGAAAAGAAAAACGGCATCAGGGACATCAGCAGATGCATAAAGGAACAGAAAACAGCGATATCTTATTTTCTTCGTAGGATAACCTGCAAGAAAGCAACCGACTGTTCAGGGAACAGACCTAATGCACAGCGGGGACCATCATTGAATGTGCTCCAAACACACGCTGAGTAAATCAGACACACAACACCCAGACCACTTTAAACGTCTCTCTCTCTCTCTCGGCTAATGCTGGCCACATCAATTTCTTCAGCTGTTTAATGGAACAATATGACTGAATAATGCAGACTGATTTAATAATGCCTTAAAATATAAAGTAGGAATTTTAATTATGTTTTAGAAGCATGTTAAATTAAATTTTCTTAGACCTGTGGGACATCTTGTCCAAGGCCACTGTGTATTACTGCGAAACAAAAAGAGGCAATCTTCGACAAAAACAGTTTGTTAGAGGCACCATTTATCAGAAACCACAGCCACATGAGTGTGTTCTGATCATATCACCTTCTTTTTCTTTGGTGTTGTGGGTTTAACTCAGGCAACACCACAACATTCAGCTCTGTGTCTCTGGTTAGCAACTGACAGACCGTGCAATTTACTCCAGGGCTGCTTCCAAACAACAAGAGGCCATTTTAGCAGAACAAAGATCTTTTTGCACCCCTCGCCGTACACACTTGTGAAAATCAAAGGCGAGTGTGGTATCTACAAAGCGAAGACTTCTGAGAACAACCTGATTAAAGATTCCAAGATGGACAAGACAGATAGAGAGAAGATGTGAGAGCCAGAAAAAGGGATGTATAAAACGCTCCCGGCAGAATAATGAAACGCAGATTCACAAGATATTAAATTTTATGAGCAAGGTAGAAAAAAAAGACAGAGTGACTCTAATTCTAAAGGAAGGAGCAGAGTATACTGGAGGAGGATGACCAGTAAAAGTACCTGCGTTGCCAAGGGCAACGTCCCAGGGAGAGCTGATTGGCTGTTGTGGTCCTGGTGCTCCGCCTTCTTTATCTGTGCCTTGAACGCCAATGCCAGCTAAGGTCGAGACTTTTCCTTCTGAAAGGTTGATCTTGAGAAGAAAAAAACCCCCATCAGATTCTATTGAGGACAGGCACAAGCGGGTTTTCAAGCACCAATCAGAGTGAAATTGGGTTAG
This sequence comes from Tor tambroides, assembly GCA_021397915.2. Lineage (NCBI taxonomy): Eukaryota > Metazoa > Chordata > Actinopteri > Cypriniformes > Cyprinidae > Tor > Tor tambroides. The sequence goes on from JAFVLL020001351.1 coordinate 63,203, forward strand.
AGTTGCCAGCAGGAGAACAAGCTTGACCTGATTCTGCTGATTTACCTTTCTAACAAGGTGGTTCTCAGTGTCAGCCACGTAGACCGAGTCTCCCTTTATGAACACCCCTTGTGGGGAGCTGAACTGTGCCTCAGACAAATTTCCATCTCGTCTCCCACTTGAGGGACCTTTGAACGCAAAGATAAACTTGTCTAAAAGTAGACTAAAATAGCCTCAAAACATTCACCAAAAAGAAAATTAGCAGCCTTTCTATACTTAAAATATGGGGCAGTTGGCAACCCTAATTTTCTGGAACCATCCTGCATTTAAGGGGAGAGAACTGCATTTCAAGGACGGATGCAATTTGCGCCTTATTTCAGGTTGTAACACCCAAACAGCTACAAAGAACTTGATTTTTCCAGCAAAGAAATGCACTCTTGCATAGTTTAGCTTTCAGAATTAGGTTTCATTAAAAAAAAAAAAATAAATAAAAGAAATAATTATATATATATATATTTTTTTTTTCTTCTTCTTATTTATGCTTGCAGTTTTGTTTAATAAATAATAAATTACATAAAGGTAACCTTAATTAAATAAAATTACTATTTTTCAAAATTAAATTATACTGCAAATAAATAAAATGTATACATTAAAAGAACAACAACAATACTATATAATTTTTTTTTAATGATTTAAGTCTCTTGTGCTTACCATGGCTGCATTTATTTAATGAAAAATACAGTAAAAACAGCAATATTACTGCAATTTAAAATAACAGTTTTCTATTTTAAAATATTTTAAAATGTAATTTAATCCTGTGATGGCCAAACTGAATTTTCAGCAGCCTTAATTACTCCAGCCTTCAGTGTCACATGATCCTTCAGAAATCATTGTGCTGATTTATTGCTCAAGAAACATTTCTTATTTTTAGCAAATATCGAAAACTGTTGTGCTGTTTAATATGTTGTATGAACCATGATACTATTTATTTGTTTTACATTTTTGTAACAATTTAAAAATATTTTGTCACTTTTGATCAATTTAATGCATCTTTGTTTAATAATAAATCTTTGCTTAATAATGAATGTTAACAAATCTTACTGACCCAAAACCTTTGAATGGTAATATGTGCATAAATTTGAATAATAATTAATTGAAGATCTGATCTCAACATGTGTCAAATTATATTAAGAAAAAATTAAATAAAGACAAAACAATAGTAAAATTCAGTGTCCCATGAATTTGATAACTCTACTTAAAAAGTGTGTATTAACAGGTCTTACCCCCTATTGAGTGCAGCAGCTGCCCAGTATTGGAGACCACCAGTACCCTGTGGTGTCCTGTGTCGGCAATAGCCAACTGCTTGGTGCTGGAGTCCATGGCTATTTTCCCAGGGAAAGAGAGGATGGAGGGGGGCAGGGAGTCTCTATACAGTTTGATTCCCACATCATGGTCCTTGAGCAGCCCTTGTTCTCTGTAGTGCTTGAGGGCGGCAGCAGCGAAAAGGAAGAGCTGTTCTCGATGGCCTTCACCCACCAGGGAGAAAAGCAGATTTCCCCTGGGTCCCAGCACCACTAGCGTGGGCCAGCAGGACACCTCCAGCTCCTGCCACAGACGGGCATCGCTGTCGTTCACTACGGGATGGGCGATGTCATATCTCAACACTGCACTGCGTACGTTCTGTAGGACTTTCTCATTGGGGAATTTAGCCGAGTGCACACCTACGACAACCAGACCATCTGCAAAGATGAAAAAAGTAGAGAAATGCAAGATATATAGAGGGTTTGACACTGAAGAGGAGGTATGAGACCGGAAAACAAGAAGCCAGGCTTTAATCTGCATCCCAAATTGTTTGTTGCACATACACTACCACCTGGCTTTGACAATCTTAAAATAATCTTATCCTGTTTTAGACTTCTAAGATTACCAGAAAGACCAATTATAGCTCAAATGAAGAAATTAAAATAAAAACAAATAAAAGGACTACTTTATCAGCTAGCACTTGATACTCTCTTTGATCACCATCTGTAATGGGGATGAAAAAGAAAAAGTTTTTACCTATCAAAACCTGCTGGCCTTAGTAGAACTTTTATTAAAATGCCCTGAGGTACATTTAGGTTTCAAAGATATTCTAAAAGGTCCTTTATAAAGAACGTTTATGAAATAATAAATGTTTAATCTATCAAGGTCTGAACCTAAATCAAAAGGGAATGATAAAAGGAAAGTGACTTTAATTATTTACATTTATTTTTTGCCTAATTAAGGTTTTCGTGGACGCTTTTTTTGTTCGTTCAAAGAAAATCTATTCAGGTTACACAAAGCTGTTCATTCTTATCTCCTCTAACAATGCGTGGAAGCATGTTGCGTTGGTGTATGCTTCTGAAACGTTTTATCCAAGTCCTTGAATACTGAAAATCCCAAAGAACCATCTTTTGTCCGTGTGTCAGCGCCTTGAATGTTTTCAACAGTACTAAACCTCACTCTTCATGAGTCACAGTTCCTTCCTTTTTAAAAACATTCAATAAAAGAACAACAAAGTCTATCAGAAACAAAAATGTCTGTAAAGAGGACATGAAAAACAGCATTTTACTTGCTATAAAAGACTTCAATGTACTAGACATACTGTAACAATCAAATTGTGAAACTCCAACATCCAACGGATTCTAAACAGAAACCATCATACTAACATTGACAAAACCGTTTAGGAGGGGTTTGTTACTGAGTAAACATGCAAAGAGGTTAGCCAGTCATAACACAGGTCATGTACATAGAAGCCTTAAAAGGTAGATTGTGTCCTAATAGATGGAACTGGATACATTTCCATTGACAAGTAATTTGTCTGTCCACAATGAAGGAGGTAATGATGAACAATACGCATAAAATTAGCCGTATCAATCTATGACATGTTTAATATACGGTTATGTAGAGTGGATTTTTAGACCAATGGGATTTACAGTGGGTAGGGCAACACAACCCTTTAAATGGAAAACTAAGTGACTGAGAATGTCCTGTCAATCATTGCTTATCAAGGTCACAAAAAATTGATTCAATTTGATTGCTACACTTTATGTAGCATCTGGATAGGACACAGTGTAAAGGCTGTTCACACCAGAATTAATTCTAATTCTATAAGAATAGGGTAGCCCACATCGAAGACGATCAATTTGGTTGGATTCACTTTCAGAATTTTTTCCAGCTGATGAACAATACAAACATTTGACTGCCCAAGAGAATCCACCTGACATAAAGCTCTCCATCATTTAAAAGCAACCGATGACAACTGCAGCACATGCTTACAATAAACAGAATATTATCTTAGATTTGTGTGGGTGCAAATTTAGTTATATTTACAGTTATTTTTCTTGTAAATGGGCCTTAAGGGTCAGAGGGGGTGTGAACACTGGTTAAAGTTAACTGAATAAACGGTTTTCATGCAAGAATCCTTAATATACAAAAAACTAAATGCTACAAAACAAGTATAGAAAATATAGGCTTTAAAGAAATAAGAATATGAGAATCCCAGAGGTACACATCCTAACATGGGCTACTGCATGCAGAATGTCAAAACCAATCAAGGAAAACACGGGGGGCCTGATTGAGAGCTCATGCAGCCCCCAGGCATCCCATTATAACCAATGTGCTGCGTTTCTCTGTTTGTTCCAGTCTCCTGCACTGCGCTACAGTCTGCATTCACTCCGCTTGACTTTGTCTAATTTAACAAAAATGTCAGCAAAACTTCTCCGCCTCGTCACTGGAAGTGACATTCCTCCATTCTGTGTCCCTGGGGTAAGTGACACAGTCACTGATGATTGAAGCAGACAGACGGGGGTTTTTAAATTCCGGGTTTCAGCCGTCCATCAGAAGATTAAAATTCATAGGCTCAGCAGCGGAGATGAGAAGCACACGCACAGGGGACCAGTGTCCCATTTCAGTATGCTTTTAGCCTGCTTCCCCTCTGCCTATAAATGCATTTGAAATACACCTGGCATAATCAAAATGTGATCAATGTTTTTCTGTACTTTTCTTCATGTCTCCCCAGCTGAATTCCCCTCAGGGGAGTAAACGCATGGTAGAACCAGCACTTCTACTTATAATGAGAAGTATGAGAGTGAAGTACGAGTGTAAACTATAATGCAGGTCTCAGCAACAAGGATTTCAGTTTCAATATGAGTGAGCTCAGTTCAGACTGTCGCTTGCCCCATCGAACTAGAGCTGTGTTGTCTGTACGATTTTTGTTAAAAATAATAATTACTTTATTATTAATAAGAATTATTTTTTTTAAATATTTGCTAGTGAAAAGTAGTGATATAGTACTAGAAGCATCAAACAAGTCAACAATGTTTACAACAAATGTAAACTGTATTTACTATACAGTTTCCAGCTAAAAAAAAAAACTGCAAATGAAACTTTAAATTCAACGAAAAATATAAAAATATTCTCTTGACACAAATGAACTATGTTGCAGAAAATAAATCTGCATTTTTGTGGTGGTGCCACTGAAAATACTGGCTGGGCAAGAACAAATCTGAACAGTGTTTTTTTTTTTAAGCAAATGTTTTTCCTATGATAACCTCCCAGAACCAAGAGAGCATGTGACTTGAATGGCAGGAGTAAAAACAGTTTCTGTGTAATAATAAAAGGCCTCCTCTGTGATATAATCAACCGTAAACCCTAATAATTAGTGAGACAGTGGGAAGAGGGGTGGGGAGGCATGTTCTGCTTCTGTAACAGAACAGTGGTAACAGAATGTACCAAAAGAAGTGCCAGAGATGAGGTATGTGTGAGATATGCCAGCGAGTAGGCTGACGGCTGCCTGGCCAGTTGCCCTGGATGATCCCATAGAAGTGGCCACCGATGGGCTACTGACAGCTGGAGCTGATAACACTGGATGCAGTGTCATTATAATAAGCCACAGACCAGTTTAATGGTGTATCTATGTGAAACTCTCTGCCCTCAACATGGTCTCTGTGGATATTTAAAGTCTCCTATCCGATACAGTTAAGAGATATGTGTTGCTGGACCAGAAGAAGTTATCAAGCTCAAAAGGCTCTCACTTCTGCCCCAGTGAACCCTGGGAATGATTTACTATAGGATATTTGTAAAGTTATAATCAAAACAGTCAAGAAACTTTTATCTGGACTGCCTATTGAGTGTGGCTACATACTGTAAGATAGATGTAAGATGCAAGGTAGATGCCATATATACACATATATATATAAAAAAATGGTATAATTTTACACTTTTACTGGTCCACAAACAGTCTCTACCTAAACACGTATCACTCATACCTTCTATGGTGTAACTTTGCTCCAACTGGTGTAGATCAGGAAGTAGGTGCATGCAGTTTATGCAGCAGTAGGTGAAGAAGTCAAGCACCACCACTTTGCCCAACAGTTCCTTCCTGAGTGACAGTGGGCCGTCTGTGTTCAACCATTCCAGTCCTGCAAAATAACAATGGAATTTGGCATTTAACTACTATTTTTTTAATGAGAATTTACATTAAATTAAAAACAAATAAATATATTCTTCTGATGCATATAAAATATGTTGCTGCAAATGACTCAGCATTTTTTGTGGTGGTGCCTTTAAAAAAAATTGGCAAGGCAGATACAAATCTGAACAATTCCACCCACACATAATAACCTTCCAGAACCAACACTGCAGTGTATAACACTCACTGTTGATTCAGTACAACATTATAAAACAGTAAATAGCAGACAGACAGAAATTTGTAATTGGCTTGTCACGTTCCATAATGTTAGTCGTTTATCTAAACCACGAATCAACCTATGATTGATCTTAAGTTTCAAAGCCACTCCCATGAGATACCAATACTGTATACATTCTCTGACCCACTGAGTTCATTTACACTCTTACCTTCTTCAAAATCCGGTATAATTAAATAGTCTTTTTCGTCTGTTTTGTGCAAATACTGATGTACGAGGTTTTCCTTCTCTTCTTGAGTCGTCGCGTCCTCTAAAGCATAGTCTAGCTGGCTCTGAATGGGGAAAAGATCTGACAGCTTACTGTAAGACGCCATGACTCCCACAACAACAGAATAGCGACTAACATTTACGCTCGGCACTTTCGACAGACAAATTGCAACCGCATCCAAAACCAAACAAACTCGTTTTGCGAGTACGTAACATATTCGTCATATTTTTAAAAATGTTGTTTGTATTAAATCTATAAATAAATGTACTTTGACTAATGATTCGATACTATTTGAATTATGGAAAATGCGAACATCAATGTGAAAATAAATACGCGTTCAACATTGGCGGTAAGTGTTATGACGAAAGATATTCGACGGGGTTATGTAACATGAACGGTTTTTGTTAAACTACTTTTACAGGATGCGTCTTTCTTAAGGTTTTTTTTTTTTTTTTTGCTTTCGGGATGAATTTCTGAATGATACGGTCTTATCTGAGCTCTGGTCGCGTTTTTTGTCTTAAGAGACCATGAATGTGATGTTACAAAACAGCTTCGTTCAGAACAAACCAGTAGAATCTGTTCATGTTTACAAATGTCACAGAACGGCTCTGAGAGTGAAATCTGGGATTATAAACCTCTTAAGAAGACCAAAAAACGAAGCTGCAAATCACAGATAACAAGAGAAGATGGGACAAAGAGGAGAAAGGATGGCAATCCTGGGACATCAGTGCAAAAAACAAGTGTCAACAGTGCTGAAACACACACTGGTTTAGACCAGAATGGCAATAATGCTCCTATTAACACTGTGAACTCAGGATCCCTGGACGTGAATCATGGGACACTTTCTCAGGATGTCCAGGATAAAGACCCTCAGTCAGGAGGCTACTGTCCTGTCTGTCAAATGCCATTTTCCCTCTTGGTGGTTCAGTCTCAACAGTGGCATGTTGCAGAATGCTTAGATAACCCTGGTGACAACTGTAAAGGTAATGTTTTTCATAAATACATAGGTAAAATCAACAGTCATTCTGTTATCTAACATACCAGATTCAACTCATCAGTTCATTACAGGGTTCCCACATATATGGAAATATAAGGTTTTTTTTATTGTTATTTAAATAGCTGGAAAAGTCATGCAAATTTACTATATATTTAATTCACATGTGCACTATTTTTAAATTATACGCCCCTCTAAAATATAGACAGCTAGAGAATGCTATTCTTGAACACAATCAGTTAGGAAATTATTAAAATAAATTAAAAAAAAGATGAATAATGGTTAATCGATTGTTTTTTGTTTTATGACTGATGACTTTTACTTCAATATTTACTATATGTAGGCCTACAACTAGAAAATTAATTTATTATAAGGTTTGAGGAGCCCATCATTAGTAACATGCTCTTATCACTTTAATTTGGAATATTTCCAAGAATATTATTGTATAATATTTAAGAAAAAAACAAACACTTTCTCTATCTTTAATGTTGCAGAATGTCCAGATGGTCTTCATTGTACGTCCTCCATTCCCAATCACTACAAGAGATACAGCCACTCTCTACTCGCTCAGAGTCGAGCGCTGAATGACTGCACGACCCAAGCCATCTCAGACTTCAGCTTGACGTCAGTTAATAATGTTGCACCTGCATCTGGTACAGAGAGCTCTGTGGACAGTGCTGTGAATGTATCTGCTTCATCCAGCCAAAGTTCATCTCCTGGTGATGGACCAAAGGGAACTCCCACCGAGAGTAACGCTCTGCTGCATTTGCGCTCCCCTAATACTGAAGATATCAAGAAAAAGAAAGGTTGGTTTCCTTCTGTCAAAAGATCTCAATCTCAGAATTCTTCACAGGAAGCAAAAATGAAGACTTCGACTCCAGTTAAAGCACATAGTGTTGACAATGCTGTTCAGACACAGACTAAAGAGGTTAAAGCTGAGCTCTTTGAATGTAATGATGATGATTATATCTCCTACTCCCCACTCTCTGAACTTCCAGATGTGGATAAGGAGCACAGAACCAAAAAAACTAATATAGAGATTCATAGTACTGCACTGCAGGAAGATGAAAATGAGGTTGATGATTCTCTTAAACTGTTCAGCGATGAAGATGATGATCTATGCTATAATATGCTGGACCAATATGAGACAGGAAACATGGAAGATGGACCAGACAAAAACTCATTAGACACCTGTGCAAAACTGCAGACATCGTTAGCACCCGATGATCACCTGACTACTTCCAGCTCCACAGGTGTTTCTGATGGAACGTTTCAGCTTGGACCTCAATCAATAGGAAAACAATCCACAACAAATCCTGAAGATCCAAACTCCCAGCTACAGTCACCTCAAAGTTTGGTATTAGAGCATCTTCGGGAGCGTATATCTAATCCTGTACATGCCAACAGTTACATAAACCAAGAGTTGTCTTTCACCCAAACAGCTCTAACTCAGAAAACACCATCTATGGCTCCTAGGAGAACTCAGACCAAGGCAGGTCCCTCTGGATTAAAGCAAACAGACATTGGGGTGTTTTTTGGCTTGAAGCCATTGAATGAAAAAAAGGCTGAGGAGGAAGTGAAGGCAACGATCAGAGAGGCCGATCAGCAAGGGTCTAGGAGAGCGAGGATTTCAAAAGCTCAGGGGGAAGACGCTAAGCTCCAGGGTAGACGGCGTAGGAAGAGCAAAGCTCCATCTGAAGTGTCCAGTGTCTCGCCTGCTGCAGAAGATGGTACGACTCGGCCCACGCAAACAGAAGGAAAGCGAGGAGGGAGGGCAGAGAGGCAGAAAAGATGGAACAGAGGAAGAGCGACAGATGGAGATCCCAAGGAGCCCAAGCGGTGTCCATTCTACAAGAAAATCCCTGGTTTGTGAACCGCTTTAATGCTTTTGTTTTGACCTACTTAATACCACTTGTTGAGATTGCATAAGCATTTACACTTTCAGTCTTAATAGCTGTGCCAGAACTTTAATGTACTAGACCGCTTGTATTTATTCTTTTGCTCTCATAACTATTATTGTTTAGCTTGTTTTGGTCTAATGTACTTTGGAGAATATAATATGCTTTTTCTCTGTTTAGGAACTGGTTTTGCTGTGGATGCTTTTCAGTATGGGGTTGTTGAAGGTGTCACAGCCTACTTTCTCACTCACTTCCACTCGGACCACTACATTGGCTTGAAAAAAGACTCCGTTTTACCCATCTACTGTAACAAAGTATGTATCTCAACCTCATTGCACTCTAAAAATAATGAAAGCAGGATTTTTCTTGCTCTTTAGAAAACGGAGGAGTACAATTTACAATATAGAAATTCTGTAACATTCACAGTTCCCTCCAAAGAAACTAAAGGGATGGTTAACCAAAAAATAAAAATTGTCATTATTTAATCATGTTCTTCCAAACTTTTATTCATTTTTCTTTTTTGAAATACAAAAGAGCATTGGGAGCCACACAGCTTTGAAGACCATTGGCTTCTATTGTATACACACAAAAAAACACAAGCACATCTCAGAGTGTTTTCTTTTATATTCCACACAAGATAGCAAGTCATACTGTTTTGGAGGAACATGGAGTTGTAAATCATGTTTGGAGTGAGTAAATCATGAAAGAATTTTCATTTTTGGTTGAAATTGAAACCAAGCACTTTAAACTTCAAAAAATGTGTCATGGTTATGAAATCAGAAATAGCAACACCTTGACATGGAACATCACAAATTTACATAAATCAAGATGAAGGTGAAAAATGGAAAAACAAATGGGGAAAGCAAAACCCAATGAAGAAAAGAAAATGTTTTCTTTTTTTTTTCTTTTTTTTCAATGATGGTGTCAGGGAGGATTTGCTCTTGTCTGAATCTTGGATTTCATGACTAACTGGTGTTAATCGTGGCAGATAACTGGTAACCTGGTGAAGAGCAAGCTGAAGGTGGCTGAGCAGTATGTTCACATTCTCCCAATGAACACACAGTGTATGGTGCAAGGAGTGAAGGTCACTCTCCTGGATGCTAATCAGTGAGTGTATCCTCTAACTAATGAACATTTGAAGCCAATTTTATTTCTTTATCACAGGTTCCTATGTTCATAGAATGACAAGACCTTAATTACCACGACTGTTTTTCCCCCCCAGTTGTCCTGGGGCAGCCATATTGCTATTTGTTCTGCCAGATGGCCAGACGGTACTCCACACAGGTGACTTCCGGGCTGATCCGTCCATGGAGCGCTACCCAGAGCTGCAGGGTCTCAGGATACAGACCCTCTATCTGGACACAACGTGAGTTCGCCACTAACAAAGCTACTTTATGTGTTGCCCACTTTTGATTCATTGCAGCAACTGAGATGGGTTATAGGGTTGAGATTAAAAATTGAGATTTTTTTTTCTCTCTCCTCTCCATAGGTATTGCAGTCCTGAGTATACATTTCCCACTCAACAGGAAGTCATCACCTTTGCCGTAAACACAGCTTTTGAACAGGTCACACTGAACCCTCGTACACTTGTGGTTTGTGGCACCTACGCAGTTGGGAAAGAGAAGGTTTTTCTAGGTCAGTGAGCAATGTTGTCCTGCTTTGTCCAGACCTCTTGTAGACCTTGTGCTACTTCATCCGCTCTTGAAAGGGTAGATTGTTCGCTTTTCTATTATCCATGACCATCATACTCACTCGTGAATGAGGCTCATATAAAATAAAACAGTTTAAAAAAGAGGTTTGCAGATGCTGTCTTAACTTGATTTTGAAATTATGTTCCTGTTCCACAGTTTGTCTGATTGGCTTCCTGTTCGTTTTAAAAAATGCATCCATGATTAATGTCCTGCACCCATTTACTTTTAAAGCTATTAGTGTCCCGCTGTGGACTGTTTTGCTAAAATGAAATCTCTTGACTGTCTCACTGGATTGCAACTTCTTTCCAAATCCCATTAGAATAATTTTCATTCGTTCCTTCTTCGTCTATATAGAGACATAAACATTTTTTGCCTGTCCCACCTGTTCCTCTAGCTGTATCGGAAGTGTTGGGCTCTAAGGTGTGTTTGTCCAAGGATAAGTATAACACCATGTGCTGCCTGGAGTCGGAGGAGATTGGCCAGAGCATCACTACAGACTGGCGGGCGGCCCAGGTGCATGTACTTCCCATGATGCAGCTCAATTTCAAAGTAAGTTGAACTACATTTAAAACTTCTGTGGCTTGTTTGTCATATCTGTAAGTAATAAATTATGAAATGCATTTTTTATCACCTGCAACTTTTGCTTTTTGAGTTTGTAAGTTTATAAAAAGAGCCGATTATGCTAAACGCAATCAATGAGGCTATGTTTACTTATTCAATTTGGAGTTTAAAATTCATGCAGCGTTCAGTGTAATCTTTAATTTTCCTTGACAGCGCGTTTATGCTAATGCGGGAGGAAAAAAATTAAGATTCTAATTACAGAGACCAAATGCCAGCGCAGCAGTTCTGGCAGCGGTAGCACTGATTGAGTCTGACTGAAAGTAAATTCTAATGAGACAGTTGCAGATAATAAAGATTAGTTATATGATGTACCCTGAACCATTATAAGCAACTTTTCTCACCCATGCCAATGTAGATGTTGATTCAAAGCAATTTCAGAGTTGTTCCCAATGAGAAACGAGTTTAAATGGCTCTGACAGGAAGAAGGATAAATTGCAGGGCAAGGTTGATTGTAGATTGCACCACATTTTCTTTTGCAGCCACATTGAAAAGTCATTATGTAAATTGAAAGAAAGAAGCTGATTGCAACGTGGCATCATTTGACTTGAATTACCCTTTTTGTCACACATACTACCATTCAAAAGTTTGGGGTCAGTAAGGTTTTTTTTTGTGTCTCTTTTGAAAGTCTCTTATGTAAGGCTGTATTTATTTAATAAAAAATGCACGAAAACAGTAATATTATTACAATTTAAAATAACTTTTTTGATATGTTATCAATGTTTAATACAATGCTGCTTAATATTTTTGTGGAGACTGGGATACTTTGAATAGAAAGTTCAAATGAACAGCCTTTATTTGCCGCCTTTGCTGTCACTTTTGATCAGTTTAATGCATTCTTTCTAGAAAAAAAAAGGTATTTCTTTTAAAAAAAAAATTACTGAATAAGAATATATTCGTATTTACACATTACCTTTGCAGACATGTTTATTCAAAATAACTAATAATGAGCAACAGCTCAAGCTAATCAGCATAAATATTTATGACCAGAAGGATTTAGGTGTTTTTTTTTTCTTAACTGTACAGAACCTGCGGACACATTTGAATAAGTTCTTCAGGCAGTATGACCAGCTAGTGGCATTCAAGCCCACAGGCTGGACCTTCAACCAAACTGTAAGAGTGGAAGACATCCAGCCTCAGACTCGAGAGAACATCAGTATCTATGGTATGTGTCTAGATTTATAAAGGATTAAATATAATGATTTTACTTGTCTCATTCGCTATTTCATGTGTTTAATACAATTGAAATATCTGAGACTGTCTGGGATGCTGACATTAACAAGAAAGGTTTTCGGCAGAATCAGCCAGTAGCACACATGTAGGGCTACATTTACTTCTAATATTTTTAGAAAATTGGGTTGCTTCACTTGAAACTTAAATTGCAAGTCCAAACAAACCCTAATCAAGGGAAGTAGATGTACACCAAATTGTGTTGTTTCTCTAATGTTGTATTTGCATTTTGATTTTATAAGAGGAAAAAATACCCTCTATTTTGTCTGGTGACTTTAAGAGCCCTGAGCAAAATGAGTTTGTATTTTTGTCATCCTTTTAAATCAAAATGGAAATAAGACGTTTGAAATAGCAAATAAAAAACACCTTATGTTGCTCCATTTGCTTGCATCTAGGATGGACAGTTTTATGGCGCTTTAATAGGTTTTCTCCATTTTGCTTAATGGTAGGTCTATACCAATAAAACAAAAATGCAGAAAACATGCTATTTTTTTATTGATATGTCACACCATCCCTTCCTTAATAAGATCTTAGAGGATTGCTTTCCATTGAACTGATTTTCAGTGTAGACACAACACAGCCTTGTCATTCTGTTCCACTAACTGACAAGATTATACCTAATGGCTTCGTATGTGGAATGTAATTACATTATATTGATTTTTCTCTCTTCCTGGAGTTGTTAGAAATGCTGAACATCGTTTCTGGCTAAGAACAGCATGCCCTGTATTAACAGAATCAGCAGATGCGATTTGACCCAGAGAAAAATTCAAGATGTCAGGTTTTGCAAGCCCAGGGTTTTAATTTCATAATATCAGCAGTCGGCAGCCCAACCAGGTGCTGCCTCAAGCAGTAGACGTATCTCATTTCACAAGCTCCACTGGAATCTGAGACATCCAACATGGGAATTAATGGAAATTTGTACTTGTTACTTGTTTACACAAACACACTATATAATTTGTGAAATAATTATACAAAAGGCTAGAGTGTGACTCTGTTTAAGCAGCAGAAATCATGATTGGTCTTTTGAGCAAGGAGATCAGGACATAAATAGGTTTTCCCAGCATCTCAAAGATTTTGAGAGATACTTTCCTACTCTATACTTATCTGTTCCAGGTATTCCCTACAGTGAGCACAGCAGTTTTCTTGAGCTGAAGCGTTTTGTGCAGTGGCTGCAGCCGAAAAAGATCATTCCCACGGTGAATGTGGGCAGCTGGAGGAGCAGGAAAGCCATGGAGGGCTTCTTCCGTGAGTGGCAGACTGAACCCAGAAACCTCAGCTCAACGTCATGTGCCCTGAGAAACTCAAGCTGTGGAACAAGGCAATAAAGTAAACTGACATCCACAATCAAACCTTTGGCCAAACAGTCAAACGGTGCCTTTACTGACTGGACCAGTATTACTCAGTGGACCATTTCAAATGAGAGCGTTTTGGACTGCCTTCTCATATTTGAAAAAAAAAAAAAAAAAAAAAAAGGTTTTCTTCCAGCCTGCCTTTTTAAGTGCTGGTTGTGTGATGGTTAATAGTGTTGACTTTTATGAATGGCTCCCCTTGCTGGTGGTTAATGCAGGAATGGACCACATATGCCCTCTTATTTTAGCAGGTTTTTTTTTTTTTTTACTCTGATGATTTTATATATTAAAGTGTTTTTAAAGGAAATAAATTCTATCCACTCTACACTTGTTTCATTAATGATCTTATTCTCTAAATCACATTTTATTTCATATTTGTGCATGTGCAAGATACATTTTTTCATAAGAAAAATCATTTACATGCTGAACTGTGTCAATTCTTTAGTAGTTTTTTTTTTTTTTTTTTTACATGTATTTATTACATTGTACTATCTTAACCTCATTTCAATTTGAAAAAATAAAAATACATTTTCAACCAACATGACAGGTTTCAATGCAATTGCAGTAATGCAGCTGTCAGTTTATAAAAACACATTCTTTGCCAAAGTAATATAATAAAATATACTTGGATATGAATTTATATGCTGAACAGGAGCAATCAGAATTCAGGTTATAAGAATATAAGATTAAGTTTTAATATAATTCAGTTTGTGTTTGTCTGCCACCATGTGGCTACAAAATATACTGCAGTTAAATGCAATTTCAGTACAAAGATTCACAGGTATTTTAAAGATGTTCAGAAAAATACTTCTTAATGCTATCTAACATTCATTTACTGCTAGAAGAAAGTTCTATTATATCTTGTTTTAATGTTTCTATTGCCTCAACCTTACTGATGTACAGAATAGTGCAAAATGACAAGTATAACAATTCATTCCTGTGATATTTTTGGAATGACAAAAGCTCAGCAAGTCTCTGTGCACACAAGAAAACAAGAGATACTTGTTTTAGGTTGTTGACAACCTGTATGCCTTTCAGGGCTGTGTGAAAAGCAATACTTTCAGCCTGTACAAATCATAAATGTCAGTGAAGAGTTTCAGAAATCACCAAAGAGACTAGAAGTCATATTACATTACAGCACTTTTAACTCATTCTGTTTGACTACTGATTGCCAGCACAGTGCTATTCCCCATAGAGAAAAAAAAAATTCGCATTGATTTTAAGAGAGAATTGAAAGGCCTAAAAAAGCCAAATAAGAACCATAGCACAGCATGAGATTTTGTTTGTGTCCTCAGCAGGGTACAGAATCCAAAGAAATGGAGCCCGGGAGCCTTCGAATGGTCAGTTTTACCTGGCGAGAGAGCAAAAAAGTGTAAGTTCAACTATAGCCATTTAGCTCTGATTACATTTACAAAATCATTCTTGTGCTCTGACTTATGACTACCTCGCTCTTGCTGAGTCTTCTTAGGTATGTTTGTACCTCCTCCACTGTGTCTGTCAACAGGTCATTGACAGCCAGGATCCGATCTCCCTTGTGGAACAGAGATGAAGCCTCAATCTCCCCACACTGAGATACACTAGAGAGGAAAAGAAATGGAAAATAATAGCAAAAATGAGAGAGCATAAGGTCATGATGCTTCTGGGTTCAGCTCAACATTTCCAGTAAATTTTTAATTTATCTGTGAGAATCGTACCATGGTTTTCCCTCCTCCTCTGAAATAACCAAGCTGTTTGCATCATGATGACTTATGCAGATTTCCTTCTCAATGTGCGTTTCACTGAGAAATGGAAAACATGTAACATGTAACTAGATTCCAAAACCACAATTTCATAACCCCAGTTGTTTTACAACTAAATTTGCAGTTTTCTATTGAATCGATCTTCTACAGATGTACTAATTACCTCTTGCCTAGAACTGACCTGTTCAGCTTAGTGGAAGCACAGTTTCCATTGAAATCAAAGCAAGAGTTTTTAGTGTTTTTATTATTAGTACTGGTGTTACCGTGGAGTACGGTATTAGTACTTGTATTCCATAAATCCCTAGGATGACCCATTATGATGGTGCTGATTTTTTTTAAGGTAAGATTTTAACTGTTTAAGGTACTACAAAACATAGTTTAAAATGATGATGTAAGTCTCAGTATCAGGTTGCAAAATTAGTTCTGACTCGCCTTTGTAATAACTAGTTGGGCAAGATCACTGCTGGATACTTTTGAAAAGTGTAATGCATGATGATTTGTGACAGCTAAGGTAAAAAAAATCCCTTAAGGTTTTACACAAAGCTTTTTATTCTCTAGGCTAGGGAAACTGAGATATTGTTCATAATGTGACAAATAGCATTATGTAGAAATAAGCGATAATCTGTTGAAATTGAATTTGTCAGTTGTTTTACCTTTGTCCATCTGACTCAGTGGATGTTTGTGGTGTCTTCATATCATTGAAGGCTTTTGTGACACAATCCAACAGACTGTCTTCAGATGTACCAGTCGCACTCTCCCTGGAAAGAAAAGCAAATAATTATCATTTTACAAATAATTATCATTTGCTCAAAGCCTGAGAGTCTAAAAAACTCAAGCCTCTAACAATTGGTAAACTCATGTGAACACAAAGTACATTTGTAAATGACTGTGCAAAATGATACTTGATACTTGACTGTAAATAAGCTTTTGAACATTGCACCATTAAATTGCAAATGATATCAAAAAATGAGGTCAAAATCAAAAACAAATTGGTCTGTTATACAACCTTCTGTTTATTCAAGAAGGACACAAATGGATTCAAATATAAAAAATAATTTTACATTTTTTAAGGCTAAATAAGCACTAACAGGTTCAATTGAGGTAAAGTAGATTTAAATACATAAAAAGAGTTTGTCATACCCTGATGACATGTCTTCATTACTTTCCACTGCAGTCTCATCAAGCCGTTCCTCATCTTCCAGATTTTCATACACCTGAATCAAAGGTATATGGTTATATTGAATTACAACCCGAATTCCGGAAATGTTGGGACGTTTTTTTAAATTTGAATAAAATGAAAACTAAAAGACTTTCAAATCACATGAGACAATATTTTATTCACAATAGAACATAGAGAACATAACATGCCTGCTACAGGTCACAAAAATTTGGCACGGGGGTAACAAAAGGCTGAAAATGCAAGAAATTTTGAAAAGATTCCGCTGGGAGAACATCTAGCAGCTAATTAAGTTAACTGACATCAGGTCTGTAACATGATTAGCTATAAAAGGGATGTCTTAGAGAGGCAGAGTCTCTAGTCTTTAAAAACAACGTTCCTCAACGTCAAATTGCAAAGGCTTTGCAAATCTCATCATCTACAGTGCATAACATCATCAATAGATTCAGAGAGACTGGAGAAATCGCTGTGCGTAAGGGATAAGGCCAAACACCGTTGTTGATGCCCATGGTCTTCGGGCCTTCAGACGACACTGCATCACTCATTGGCATGATTCTGTCATTGACATTACTAAATGGGCCCAGGAATACTTCCAGAAACCACTGTCGGTAAACATAATCCGCCGTACCATCTGCAGATGCCAACTAAAGCTCTATCATGCAAAAACGAAGCCATATGCGAACATGGTCCACAAGCGCCGTCGTGTCCTGTGGGCCAAGGCTCATTTAAAATGGACTGTTTCAAAGTGGAAAAGTGTTCTATGGTCAGACAAATCCAAATTTGACATTCTTGTTGGAAATCATGGACCCCGTGTCCTCCGGGCTAAAGAGGAGGGAGACCTTCCAGCGTTCAGTTCAAAAGCCAGCATCTCTGATGGTATGGGGGTGCATAATTGCATACGGTATGAGCAGCTTGCATGTTTTGGAAGGCACTATGAATGTTGAAAGATACAGGTGCATCTCAATACATTTGAATTTCGTGAAAAAGTTAATTTTTTCTTGTAAGTTATTTAAAAAACTGAAACTTTCATATATTTTAGATTCATTGCATGTAAAGTAAAGCATTTCAAAAGTTTTTCTGTTTTAATTTTGATGATTAGAGCTTACAGCTCATGAAAGTCAAAAATCAGTATCTCAAAATATTAGAATATTTACATTTGAGTTTCAATTAATGACCATCCATACAGTATAAATTCCGGGTATCTCTTGTTCTTTGAAACCACAATAATGGGGAAGACTGCTGACTTGGCAGTGATCCAGAAAACAAACATTGACACCCTCCATAAAGAGGGTAAGTCACAGAAGGTCATTACAGAAATGTGTGGCTGTTTACAGAGTGCTGTATCAAAGCAAAGTTGACTGGAAGGAAGAATTTGGGTAGGAAAAGGTGCACAAGCAACGGGGATGACAACAAGCTTGAGAATACAGCCAAGCAAAGCTGATTCAAACACTTGTGAGAGCTTCACAAGGAGTGAACTGAAGCTGGAGTCAGTGCATCAAAAGTCACCACACTCAGACGTCTTCAGGAAAATGGCTACCAAGCCACTTCTGAACCAGAAACATCGTCAGAAGCCTCTTACCTGGGCTGTGGAGAAAAAGAACTGGACTGTTGCTCAGTGGTCCAAAGTCCTCTTTTCAGATGAAAGTAAATTTTGCATTTCATTTGGAAATCAATGTCCCAGAGTCTGGAGGACGAGTGGAGAGGCACAGAATCCAAGCTGCTTGAAGTCCAGTGTGAAGTTTCCACAGTCAGTGATGATTTGGGCTGCCATGTCATCTGCTGGTGTTGGCCCACTGTGTTTTTGAAGTCCACAGTCAACGCAGCCATCTGCCAGGAAATTTTAGAGCACTTCATGCTTTCTTTTGCTGACAATCTTTATGGAGATGCTGATTTCATTTTCCAGCAGGACTTGGCACCTGTCCACACTACCAAAGGTACCAAAAGCTGGTTCAATGACTATGGTGTTACTGTGCTTGATTGGCCAGTAAACTCGCCTGACCTGAACCCCATAGAGAATCTATGGGTATTGTCAAGAGGAAGATGAGAGACACCAGACAATGCAGATGAGCTGAACAACAATGCAGATGACCTGAAGGCCGCTATCAAAGCAACCTGGGCTTCCATACCACCTCAGCAGTGCCACAAACTGATCACCTCCATGCCATGCTGAATTGAGGCAGTTATTAAAGCAAAAGGAGCCCCTACCAAGTATTGAGTACATATACAGTAAATGAACATACTTTCCATAAGGCCAACAATTCACTAAAAATGTTTTTTTATTGGTCTTATGAGGTATTCTAATTTGTTGAGATAGTGAATTTGGTGGGTTTTTGTTAAATGTGAGCCTAAATCATCACAATTAAAAGAACCAAAGACTTAAACTACTTCAGTCTGTGTGCATTGAATTTATTTAATACACGAGTTTCACAATTTAAGTTGAATTACTGAAATAAATGAACTTTTCCATGACATTCTAATTTATTGAGATGCACCTGTATATAAAGGTTTTAGAGCAACATATGCTCCCCTCCAGATGACGTCTATTTCAGGGAAGGCCTTGTGTATGGACAATGCAAAACCACATACTGCAGCTATTACAACAGATGTCTTCAAACTGTTTTGAAAAGGAGATGCTACACCATGGTAAACATGCCCCCATCCCAACTATTTTGAGACCTGCAGCAGGCATCAAATTTGAAATGAGTTAATTTTGTGCATAAAATTGTAAAATTTCTCAGTTTAAACATTTATGTTATCTATGTTCTACTGTGAATAAAATTTTGGCTCATGTGATTTGAAATTCTTTTACTTTTCATTTTATTCAAATTTAAAAAATGTCCCAACATTTCCGGAATTCGGGTTGTATGATACAAGTGTTTGGTTTTATAAGTGAAAGTGTATGTTTGTGGGTTTAACTATGCCATACCGGTGTTGCAGATGGGCTGCTTCTGGGTGATTGGCTACATTGACCGTGCTGGGTGGAAACATCTTCAGATGCTGACTTCTTCCTTGGAGGCAGTGGAGGTTTACTATCAACTTCAGTCTGCAGTTATTGAGAAGTACAACTCAGAAATAATTCAAGCAAAGTTAGGAGAACTGAGTCAAAGTCACAAACAAGCATGTGAAAGCACTGTTAGTGAATTACCTCTTCAGTGTCAGAGGGGCTTTGGTCATTGGAGTTGGATTCTGTCGTGCTCTGAGGTTCAGTTTGTGGCTCAATTTTTTTATTCTGTAAACAGTTTGAAAAATGAATTGTTTAAGACCCATGAAATTGCATTGATTAATAATTATTTGTTAAAAATGACAAAATCTATCAATTGAAATATATCAATTGAATATATTAAAAAACAAAAATTAATTGTTTAATTATTTTTTCAAAGAGAATTATGACTGAATTAAAGCTATTAAGCTCATAGGCAAAAAGTAGAATGTCTCACCTTTATAGCCCCGAATAAAGCATTGAACCATTTATCCACATCACCCCTGAAAACAACAGATCCCATATATTAGCACTAAAAGGGCTAACCTTATTTTATTTTGTCCATTATTTGCATTTTTTAATGCAGCTTTTTGCTAAGTATGGGAATTATGGTACAGCAGTGGTAATCATAGCAAACCTGTTGTCTCCAATGAAGAAAAAATCTCTTGGGACCTTGTCTCCTGGATTTTCTGCTTTCATGTAGAGCACAGAGTACGGAGAGCACTTGAATGCTTTACAAATCCATTCAAAAACTGGATTTGTTTGAGGATGCACTTCCATTTTTGTGATGCTACATAGAAAAAATAATTATATTACTGTATAATACTAACCCTTTTTGTTAATGTGAAAAGTAATCAGCAGCTTTCGCCTTACGTGGAAGCTTGTATAGATTTTATAGGTTTGTCTCTCTCAGAGGATTTGTAGTATTTTAGTTCATGGCTGCTGTCATTTGTCTTTGAAAGCACAAAGAAGCGGCGCTTCCATGATTTCTGCAATAAATAATGAAATGTCTTAGATGAGATACATAGATGATACTTATGAACTGCTGATATTTCTGTGTAGGAAATCTGAACATTATACCGTATTTTTTATCTGTCTAGGAGGAGGGGACTTTAAAAGAAAACCTGTGCACACTTCCTCCACCTCAGCTGCTTCATTGTGACATGAAGCATTTAAATCTGTTGGAGAAGAGTACGTACGATTAACCAGAATTTAACCACTCGTCACTATCTGTAATAGTTCTCTCAATAAAATTTTTATGAGACAGATGATTATATATATATATGTAAAATTTCATTTCTGGCTATTCTGGTCCCAGCCAGTCTGTATTGTTTAAAATAGATTTCAGACATACCTGACTTACGTCTGCTGTTCATTTGGATAATGCTGAATCTCTGCTAAAACAGACATGATATGTCTGTTATCACACACATCAGATAATATTTAAGCAATGATTGGTACTTGAGAATATACAACATAGAAAAAGCCACATCGCTGTATTTTACAAAAATGTATTTATGAAGTTAAAACAAACTATGAGTTCACCCAAAATGAACATTTTTTGATTTACATTTACTCACCTCATGTCATTCCAAACTTGTGTGTTATATTTTTTGGAACACAAAAGAAGATATTTTGAAAAATGTCTCAGTATTTTTTGTACACTCTCAGAAATAAAGGTACAAAAGCTGTCACTGGGGCAGTACCTTTTCAAAAGGTACATGTTTGTACCTAAAGGATCCATTCTGGTATGTTAAAGGTACATATTAGTACTTAAAGTGTATATAATTGAACCTAATAGGTACAAAAGTGTCCCTTTTGAAAAGGTACCGCCCCAGTGACAGCTTTTGTACCTTTATTTCTGAGAGTGTAACATTGGTTTGAACCCCATTGACTTTAATTATATGAACAAAAACATTCTTCATAATATCTTGTGTTCCGCAGAAGAAAAAAGTTTTGAAATGACATGAGGGTGAGTAAATAATGACAAATTTTTATTTGATTTATTTCTTTAAATGTACAATTCTGCATGAGTCAGCTCATTATTTGGATTCTGTCTAGGAATATTGATATTTGGAAAAACCAAAGCAAAGCTTTTCAATAAAAAGCTTGAACTTGGTGCTTTCCAGTTTAATTTTTTAAACTACAAGAAAGATGCATATTGCCAAAATATAATAAGCAGTATGTAGCCATAATTTCTTAATGTGCTCAACTAAATCAGATCAGTTTAGTCATTGAATCAGTAAACCTGCAATACATCATAAATGGATTACCTTAACTATTGCGTGTGTCGCAGTAAAAACAGTGTCCTCTGTACTGCTGTCCTGTTTTCACAAATATGCATGTCATGATTTTGAAGGAAGGCTTCTATTGTCACTGAAGAAGGTGGAGTTTCTCATTATGTATCCTCCCTTTGTTGAAAACATATTTTAGATTTATGGAAAATTTGGTCACAGAAACTACCAGTTCCTTACTGGCAATGACTTAAAAACATGATAAAAGCAATGCATATTGATTCTTTTCCTTGATGTCTTAGATGTCTGTGGTTATTTACACAAATTCCTTGCAAATTTAGATTCTAGTAAGATTCCACCACATTTGAACTTCCGTGTGAAAAGTAAATGACCTGTTTCGTTATTTCTGATAATATCATATATGTAATTTAATCATTTCCCTGGATCAAGTAATTTTGGCCCTCTGTAACTTTGAGTACATTTTAAGGCCAATTAATATTTTACACAAAAGGTTAAGCAATAGTCCATAATACTATCCTCATAGACATTAGATTATTGAGACATTGAGATTCATCAAGGGTCTTAGATGAGTGATATAAATGCATTGATTTTCCATCTTATAAGTAAACCATAACAAACACTTGTCCTTGCACTAGGACAATAAATCAAATATTAATTGATCACTCTACCTAAAAGGTACAGTGTGCACCAGTCGATTGCATGTTTGTTTTATTTGAGTGGGTTTTTCTGGGAATGTGTTTAACACGAGGAACTAAGGTCTAAAAATGCCAATCCATTCCTGCAGTGCATTTCCAAAAGTGTTGTCACACAACGGTGTATACATGTACTCTTAATGAGATAAGAAATGTTAGCTGTGTAACAAATCTTCTAATAAATATTTAATTATTCTATTTGAAATACACATTTCTTTACTGACAGCAAAAGAAATGCTCTCATTTCCACTCATTTCCTCTGAAGTAACTCAGTGCAGTTTTATAAATCACCACTAGAGAGACCTATTCACTGTAGACACATGGAGGCCTATAACACCCAATGTGAGCTCTCTGTTAACTTTTCTCAATAAAAGAAAAACAAACAAACACTAGAGATCAGTTATGCAGCAAAAGATGACAGCACTCCTCTGGTATGCTGAAAAGCTAAAAATGCAAAGTCCATACTGTTAGGCAAGGGTGATCAGCTCAATCAGTCAAGACTAGCCAGGCATGACTAACAATGCAGCTTGGATGGGTGATAAGGTGATCAAAAAAACTAACTAACTAACTAACAACAACAACAAACAAAAAACAAAACAAAAAAACAGGGTAGACATGACATTTTTGACAATGTAAGTCTTTTTATAGTTTAATATATATATATATATATATATATATATATATATACTGTAAATGAAAATATGCAGGAGGAAAATATGTGGAAGAAATGACTGGTAATAGTGAGACTGTTGAGTGATAAAAATTTCACATGCTAGTGGACAGTTGGTATCTTAGTGCAAGGGGTGATTTCCAAAAACATTCTGACATCACTGACGGGAGCAATGCCTGAGAATGAGGAAACATCTTTTTTCATTCATCTAAGCTGAGAATGAGGAAAGATCTTTTTTCATTCATCTAAGCATGTGCATTTTTCATCAACCCAGAGTTACATACACCATTCAAAAGTTTATGACTGGTATGATTTTTAACGCTTTTGAAAGAAGTCTCCTATACTCACTAAGGCTGCATTTATTTGGTCAAAATAGAGTAAAAACAATAATATTGTATAATATTCCTACAATTTAAAATAACTGATCAGCTCAATCAGTCAAGACTAGCCAGGCATGACTCGACTAACAATGCAGCTTGAATGGGTGATAAGGTGATCAAAAAGCAAACAAACAAACAAAAAAACAAAAAAACGATGGTAGAGATGACATCTTTGACAATGTAAGTCTAATTATAGTTAATTAGTGTGTGTGTGTGTGTGTGTGTGTGTGTGTGTGTATATATATATATATATATACATATATATATATTTTTTACATTTCTGTGATGGCAAAACTGCATTTTCAGTCTAAGTCTTAAAGGGGTCATCGGATGCCCAATTTCCACAAGTCGATATGATTCTTTAGGGTCTTAATGAGAAGTCTATAACATGCTTTGGTTAAAATTTCTTAATGGTAGTGTAAAAAACACCCTTTTACCTTGTCAAAATCAGCTCTGTTCACAGCAACCTGTTCTGTTGCATGTTCCTTTAAATGCTAATGAGCTCTGCTCACCCCGCCCCTCTCTTCTGTGGGGTGACGAGCCGTTCTCATGAGACTGTTTACTTTCAAGTATAGGTCTCTGCAGCAAAGTAATGGGAGTTACCAGATTGGGGCGTTTTTCGACCTTGTTACCTGATTGGCTGACGTCATAGTAATGGTAGGTTTAGGGGTGGGGTTAGGTCAGGAGGATCATTTTGACTGCATGATTTAGAAATACCCGGCAGTTTGAAAACGCCTGGAAATTCAGAAACGCCCACTTTTGCTCTGCAGAGACCTCAATCTCTTTACTTTAGCCACGAAACCTAATAACTAGCACATTATTAGGAAGATACATTTGCAAAGATACATAAAAAAACCCCTTATACTCACTTCTTCTGGAGGTGAAGCTGGATCACGAATGATTCGTGTGAACATAGATGCATTTAGGTAGATCGGGGGCGCATTCCCTTCAAAAACAAACATACTCCACTGCATCTTCAGTGGATCAGATGTCGGTAGTAAATGACGACTGCTCTATTCATTACTACATCCAACAACAGAACAGCTCAATGGCAATGGAAACATTCTTGTCTACGTCCATGCTGTGGCGTCGAAACAATGGCGGACTGATGACGGCTCACTCAGGGCAGGTCTAAGGGAAGACGGCCGTGTCAATCAGCTATCGTGGGAGCGGCCTTGGTCTGTGTGACTTCACACAGACAAGAAGCTGAGAATGGCCTGATTTGAAAAAGCGGATATTATTTTTGGGGATTAAATAAAAACCACTGGGTGGATTTTTATCATTATTGGGTGGTTGTGTACACACACTGCCAACACACATTTATGTTCAAACAACATGTAAAAGTGATTTTTGCATCCCATGACCCCTTTAAGTGTCCCATGAACCTTCAGAAATCATTCTGATATGCTGATTTGGTGCTTAATATATTTGTGGAATATATTTTCAGGATTCTTTGATATATAAAAAGTGAATAGAATTTTTTTGTAACATCATAAGGTCTTATTGTCTCTTTTTCATCCTTGCTGAATAACACTATTCATTTTGTTTTAAAACAAATCTTACTAAAGCTAAACTTTTGTGATATTTTATAATTTGCCTGATTATTAGTTTTCAGTGTCTATTGTTCATTTGGTCTTTAGAATTTAGAATGTTTATAATTGTCACTGGCCAGAATCTGTTTTTATTTATATGAATAAAACTGTTTAAGAACAATCCGAATGCAAAATGTAAACTGAATGCTGAAAATGTATTAGCATTAGCAATATATTATTTGTCAAGGTTTGTGTATTTAACTTCAATTTCTATGGATAAATGAAAAATTGATTTTATACCATGCAGGAAGAAAGTGATGCTTTATTTAGAAGTAATTTTTAGCCCATGATTCATCAGAGTTTTTTGAAAGGCACTGAAATACATTTGAAACTGGTCCATAGTATGGAATAAAAATACTGCTTTGCTAGGAAAGCATCTCCAGGAGGGGTAACTTTAACATGAAATGATAGATTAGCCCATGATAATATCTTTACTCATATGTCTCATACAGTAGCTCTTGTTATCCTGAATGCATCAGCAGCTGCATAAATCTAATCTCACTGCAAAAATATGAACTTTATATAAAACTGAATTATTTAAGCTTTTTTTATTATTATTTAAGCTTTTTTAAATATTGCATAAGGCATTTTTTTTCTATTTTGCCTTCCAGTAAATTTTCTTGGATGGAATCAGAAAAATCTTGTCTAACCTGCTGTCTACAACAAGGAAGAAACCGGTCATCCACTGCGATAGAAAAGTTTTCTGGAGACCATTACCATGTCAGATACAAATCAAGGCAAGTTTCATCTAAGAAGTATCATAGATGATTAAATGATACAATTTAAAATTTCCTCTAAATTAGACATTTATACATGTCTGTTAAATGCATCTGATGTCCTGAATAAAAAGATACAGATATAGTATAGTATAGAGATAAGTTCATTATAAGTTCATCTCAATAGATTCTAGTCTGAATCATGTTTGCTGTTTGGATGCTGTTGTTCCTTTGCTAAACTGTATATGAAATGCAAGTGTTGTCTTACTGAATGTCAGTGACATATCCTTAATAGAAAAACACTAACACTTTGTTAACATTTCATGTATCTGTTTCATATGTGTTTGTTTCTCCTCTAAAGGGTATTATTTGGGTCCATCACACACTATGAAACCTTTCACAGATACTGAGCAAGACTTTGAGTTCTTAAAAATACAGTGTCTCTGGACTGCTTACATCCTGTTCAGTCACTTTTCAGTGTCAAACCCAATATTAATTGGTTTCTAACAACAGCCCTATTTGTTTTCCTATACCATGGTTCACCTAGGAAGCTAAATATGTGTTCAGATTCAGGACTCAGACACTAAAGATTTTTCTTGTTTACTAATAGTCTTTCATTTGAGCCATTATAGTCAACTAATCACACTTTTATATTAATGTAATTACATATATATTGAGGGAGCAACTAAACCATAAAGAGCCTTCAACAGCCTATTCTGCAATCAAGTGCACACATAAAGCTTGCTGCAAAGCACCAGAGATATTTAAATGATCTGTTAATAAACTAGTGTTTTCTGAGTCAGTGTCTGCTGCAAAGACAAAGTTGATAATGTTGACTCACCACCTAGTTGTTTCCACTGTTATCAGGGAAAAAATGACAGTGATCACACCAGCATCTTCATGTAACGCAGTAAGGTCGCTAATTACTTCCACACTCTGCACAAACACTTGGATATGCGACTAATAGTGCAAATTTATCTAGGTTAACGTTAGAGCGAGTGGTTGCTACTTACATATTTACATTTTAAATTAAAATCCATGTATGAGATTGATGGTTAATAGGCGAACATTTGGATTCAACTAAAATAATCTAACCCAAGTCTTGTGTGTTTGATTAGGAATGGAACTAAACTCTGCAGGACAGTGGCCCTACAGGATTGAAGTTGCTCATCCCTGACCTAAATGTACTACATTTCACCTTTCATAGGTGTCCTCTGCAGCATGATCATTTCATGATAATAGTGCAGAACTAGACATTTTTTGTTCTTGGCCCTGATGGAAAGAGACGTTTCTGGTTAACAACATCTTATTGTTCATATTGCATTTCAGCGCTTTAAAATGCACTTGTGAAAAATTAGTCTTGTGTTTTTAACAGAATGTGGAAAAACTGGTTTCATTCAGAGCCAATGTTTGTTTGGAGGAAGCTACAGTTCTTTGTTCTTGGCTGTGATAGAAGGGGTAGGTGGAGTTTCTGGTTAGACGCAGAGGTTCTAAATTCTAAACTTATTAAACTTAAAAAAACAAACAAACTTACAAAGCAGAGACAGAGAACAACAACATCTTACAGAGAACAATGTGTTCATCTATTCATCACGAGTTTGTGATATGAATTTGGTTGTACACGGCCCATTTTAAACAATAAAGGGAGTAGGTATAACCAATGAATTTGAATGATTAGTTGTATTTTATTCAAGAGAGTTTAATGTATGTTTAAAAAAACACTAATAAAGTTTGTTGTGCTTAAGAAATTAACTACTAATATAATTTTTATGCACATATTTGTTATCGCATGCACACAGCAAAATAGAAAAAAAGGCAGAAACTGTCAAAAGGTAAGTTTAATAACACTTCACAGTGGAACAATGTGCAAGATGCATGCTTTTCTAAAGCATAATTCATCTATATATTAAGTTGGCTACTTACTGTTATTCAGTAATCATCAGACAAACATTTAAAGCAATGCATAATGATTGGGAGCAGCGTGTCACTGGTTACATGCATTGCAAAACAAATAAAGAATACACAATGACAAAAAAGGTTTTATATACAGTACATAGTACATAAAAAAGAAGTGCTGCTTTAAAATATATGAACAGTGTAGAACTGTAAGTTTTTCACTGTGAATTGCTAGTAATACTTGACACTTGTTCTTCAAACAAACAAATATATACAGTATCCACTGCCACCCTAGTGAAAAATTAATATACTAAAATGTATCTGAAATACATTTATTTCATGTTAATTATACTACAAATACTTAATAAAAATACCCTGTAGTTTTTGGTATACAAGGTATCTTAAAGTCTGCAAAATTGGAACAACTGATTTTGTACTTAATGCACTTTAATTGTGCAGAAGTAGTGCTGAAGTCCAACTAAAAGTGTACTGAAGTATATTTGATTGTGCTAAAGTGGAGCTATTGCATGTATACTTCAGGTACACTTTAAATATCTTGCATTTAAAGATCATACAGTCCTCATCAATAGTGACATTAAAACACATTTTAGGCTTAATATTAAGAAATGTGCGTTGTGCACAAGTAGTACTCCAAATAAAGTTTAATTATAATTTTTATATCAGTAAGTCTTGAGCGATATGTCAGTAAATATGTTAATAGATTTGAACTATAAAATAAATGTATTTTAAATATATTACTTTTTTTTTTTACTAGGGCACTCATGTAATTTCATGTGCATACAGTATATATACTGTATATATATATATATATATATATATATATATATATATATATATATATATATATATATTACATATTTACATGATTAATGTACAGGCAAAAGAGGATAAGGTACTTTAGATAACCAGACTGCCTCTTCTGTTACTCAGTAACACCTTATTTCCTCCCTGTATGAGTAAATGAATTAGCAACAACATTTCTATTATTTCGATGGTGATGAGAGATTTCACATTGGACTTTTTTTTGTGTCCTCAGTCTGATGGGCAGTGTTCAGAGTGAGGCCTGGAAGCCACTGAATTAGGAGTTTTACCTGCAGATAATTTCAGTAACTTTATTTATCGGTCTCTTATTAGAGTGATGAAAAAAGACAGTTCCTTTACTGTGAATTATCATCTTACCTCATCCTTGCTTAGTTTTTTTATGTATTTCTGAATCTCTTGTACTGTGTCTGGACGCAGGGTCTGATCCCCCCTTGAGTCCTGAATTTGATGACACTCAGACACACTGGAGAAGATGGAGATGAGAGATAAAATATAATACATTTTAAGTAGTTCATTTCTACTCGTATTACCATTGATTCTAGAACAGACTGTCATTAATTATCTATTGTAGAGTTGTACCATGGTTTGCCGCCTTCTTGTGTCAAGATCAGACTGTTTTTCAGATCATTTTGACTAACGCAGGTCTCCTCCTCAACATGTGTGTGCGTTTCACTACAAAGCAGAACAATACAAATGCCACATTTATCATAATCACAGTGCTAAATATATCTGATGATTTTAATTAGGAAAGGATAGCATTTTACTCAACAACTGACACATTGATACACTCAGTAGTTGTTTTCTCTAAAGCAGAATCACTCTGCTAATGTTATTTCCAGTATGAAATTAAGGATGTATCCACAGATTTAGGATTAGTGTGGACCACTAATAATAATCAGCCACTAAAAACCTGTATGAGTCTGAATATGGTGGTTACAGCCCTGTTTGAAATGATAAAAAAATCACCTGTTGTCCAATTCAGTAGAGGCACAGTTTCCACTGAAGCTGATTGATTGCTTAGAATGATTGTGATCATCACTGGGGGAAAAAAAAATCACATCAGAAAAACAGAGATGGTGTCAGTCCTAAGTGTATTCAGCAGAAGAACGTACTAGTAGCTTTTCCACAACTACTGTGATCTTGGTAAAACTGACTTATGAATACAGAGAATTGTTGCTAAAATTTTGATCATTTCATTTGATTTTTTAATTTGTGTGGCGCAGCTGACACAGAAGAGCATACGCTGTTTGCGCTCAGTGGATATTCTCCCAAATGGCGCTATAGGGTGACGCAGAGGAGACGAATTTGAATAAAGTCGTTTTTTTTTTTCTTTTGGTTTATGGTTGAACCCCTGATGTCACACGGATTATTTTACCGATCTCCTTGCTATGTTTCTGGACCTTGATCTTATAAGGACCCTTGTTTGTCTATGGAGGGTCCGAGAGCTCTCAGATTGCATCAAAAATATCTTAATTTTTGTTCCGAAGATGAACGGAGGTCTTATGAGTTTGGAACAACATGAGGGTGAGTAATTAATGACAGAATTTTCATTTTTGGGTGAACTATCCTTTTAAAACCTTGCCAAATGTTTGCTTTAGTCATCCAAAACCAGACCTGTTCAGCAAGAAAGAAACAGCAAAATAGACTGCTAATTGACGCTAAGAAACGAAACAGTGCTCTTTGGTAGTGTTCAAATATAAGAAAATCACACATATGTTGCATCTGGGGCATGAAGCGGAAGGAATTTTGTGAACACATTAAATTGTGGCAAACAGTAACACACTGATAATTCATATATTTATCATATCTTGCATAACTGGCACAATTGTGCAATCTCATGAGGTAAATAACTCAGAAAATTACTTTTTCTGTTTGCATACGGTGTCGTCCTCCTGTTGGTCATCTTCCAACACCATTTGCCTAATCAGAAAAGGTCAAAGAATAATAATAGTAAACTGTCTCTGAAAATTGTGTTTTATCGACAGAGTGCATTCCAGGAGGCCAATGGGAAAAGTGCTCTCAAACACTTACACTGATCCCATGGACATGTATTCACTGCTGTCCTGTGGATGAACCTGCTTTCCGTCTGTCTCATCTTTTTCCTCAATAACTGGAATCTGTCAGATAGAGGTTAGAGTTTTGTTTGTGTATTTTGTCATATGCATGCATATGTGAAAGAAACTGTGTTTAATTGTGTAAAACCTTGCGTGTTACTGGTATTGGAGGTTCGCTGAGCTTGCGGGGATAGTCATAATGATAGTTCACAGGTGCAGACATTGATCTAGATCTCTTGTCCTGTGGAAAAAGGTAAAGCATGTGAGCATTCACAACCTCTCAAAAGACTGAATTTTTTTTGTTTCTTATGATGTTAAAACCTTCTGAACAAAATAATTATTGCTTTTGGTTACTGGATAATTGCCATATTTCCTTATGTGTTTTTTTATTATTCTCAAATATAGGAAATGGTAGTAAGTATCAGTAGGTGTGCTCAAACATATGACTGATAGTTTATATAAGCATCTATGTAAAGACAGAGAGGGAGAGACAAGGTTTGTTTACCTGAGTATCATCTGTTTGTTGTAGTTTATTTTGTGATTTCTGGGTCTTCATTGCCTTGAATAATGCATTGAGCCAACCATCCACATCAGCACTAAAAAACACCAGAAATCATTTAACACTGCTTTCATGGAACTGTGTTGTGATGGCAGTGAGAGATATGGTTAAAATAATGGTGGCAAACCTGTTTTCTCCAATGAGGAAATATTCTCTAGAGTGTTTTAGTATGTCGTCTTCCACCTTCAAGAACAGCACAGAGGATGGAGAGCCCTTGGATTGTTTCTTGACCCAGTCCCACTTCTGATGTGTCTCAGGGCTTGTGAACAGCAAGCTGATCCTGTAAAACAGGAAGACGCTCTCATTGTAGGATGAAAATACTTTATGTATTTATTTGTGAGACAGTCTTTTCCTTACTTAGAAATGGCTATCACTCCCAAAGGCTTGTCTCTCCTTTCATTTACATGATATGTTAGCTGGTAGGAGTCCTCATCCGTTTTGGAGAGCACAAAGAAACGACGCTTCCATGATTTCTGTAAGAGATATATAAAACTGCTAAGTTAAACAGAGGAACTGTCTTTGACAGACTGCAGATATTTCAGTTTCAGGTTGAATTGCAATATGAGACGTACAGTGTTTTTAGTTAGGGCTGTTAGAGGGGGGGACTTGACCAGGTATCCAGTGTACAATTCCTCCACCGTCACTGGTTCACTGTAAAATTTTACAGTTGCTGCTGCGGAAACATAAATATAGCTGATCAGCATTAAATGCTGCACAATTCCATTTAGTGTTTAAGCTCCTTGATTATACCATTTTTCCTAGGAGATTTTAGACTTACGAGATTTCTTGTTGTTGGACATCCTGATGTTGTTTGCTTTAGTTCTAAAACAGATTTGAAATGTTTAAGTTTTTTTACTGTAAGCCACTGATATATATATATATATATATATATATATATATATATATGTATATATCTGATAAACAGAAGTAAACGACAACATTGTATGATTTCTGCTGTCAGCAGCACAATAAGACTAATTACAGTGCAATGGAAATTAACCCTCCACTATATTTCAAATGTATAATATGTTATATAATAATTTTACATGTC
This sequence comes from Tor tambroides, assembly GCA_021397915.2. Lineage (NCBI taxonomy): Eukaryota > Metazoa > Chordata > Actinopteri > Cypriniformes > Cyprinidae > Tor > Tor tambroides. Next base: position 95,500 of record JAFVLL020001351.1, read on the forward strand.
TTTTAAACTCAATTTTCTTTTCTCAGATGAATAGTATCAGCGTTATTTTTCTACATGTTACAAGCATCACAAAGCAGAATCATCATATCATTAGCCATATTCTATATTATTATTAGTTTACCTTGTGTCACGGTAAAATGTGTCCACTGAAAAGTTCTCACAACATGTATGTTATGATGGTAGTTTAGGAGGAAATTAAAGGTCCTTTGTTTCTTCCAGTGTTATGCTGGTAAAAGGAGTTGTTTCTGGTTATATGTGAACTCACGTTTAAGTTCCTCCCCTTTGACTTTGTTATTCCTTTGAAGGACTTACCAGACAAACGTGTTCATGTCATTGTGTTACTGTGGAAAACATCATGCTACAAAAAGAAATCTAGCTTCTGAAGCACATACTGTGAGCTATGACTGAATTATGTACACACATACATTCATAGACTTATACACCATTTCCCATTTCTTGGATTCTAGTTTTTATGCAGTTTATTTATGCTCTTGTTGCATATTTATTCTCCATGCACATGCACTCTTGATTCCCCTAGTTTTTTTATTCTTTTGATGATTCAGCTTTAAGAAATTATTTGTATACACTTGTGTATGAAATGCATGAGACACATTTTCAGGTCAGATATGTCAAAGCTTTATCTTGGGATCCAACAATCTGTAATCCAACATTTTACAAAAGATGTCAAATAAAGCAGTGAACCATATGTTTTAATGTACTGTATGTTTCAGAGACTATTTGAAAATAGATTCTAGACATTTCTGTAAAAGTAATAACTAATTATTTATAAAATAATTTTAAAATGTTTCAGAAGTTTATTAATACTTCACATTGTAACAAAGTGCAAATGCATGCTTTTTACAGAATAATTCATGTATATATCACGTAGGCTACATGTTATTCAGTAGTCATCAGTCTAAAGAGTGACTGAAGCATTTGAATCAATGCATAATGACTAGGAGCAATACGTCATTGGTTAAATGCTTTGCAAAACAAAATACACAATGACAGAAAACTTGTATATACACAGTGTATAACGTACCTCATACTGTTAGGATTGTAAAAAAAAAAGTGCATCTTTACAGAGGTTAAAATACATGAACAGTTTTGAACTGTGAATTTTTCAATGTGAATTAACCTTCATATTTATTATAAAGTAATGCTTGACTCTTGTTCTTCACATTAACAAATGTGAACTAATAAACCCACTAACACTCACAAAGTTTCATGTACAAATACAGTCTAGATGTTACTGATTTCTTTCACCCAGTAGCATTTCAAGGTCAGAGAATCTAATATTCACATTGTTTTACACATTTACATGATTACAGTCAAAAGAGGACAAGTTACTTTAGATAACCTAATTACTCTTCTGTTCTTCATTTACACCTGGTTTTCCACCTGTATAATTGAATGAGCTTTAATGTCCCACAGACACATTTCTGATATCTTGATGGTGATGAATTCACATGAGATTTGTTTCTTGTCCTCATTATGATGGGCAGGGTTCAGAGTGCAGAGGCTGGGATCCTATGAGCCGCCGAATAGTGAGTTTTACCTGCAGGTAATTTCAGAAGCATTATTTATAGCTCTTGGAATGTAGTGAGAAAAAAAACATTCTTTTACTGTGAATCATCATCTTACTTCATCCTTGCTTAGTCTTCTTACGTATGTCTGAATCTCTTCTACTGTGTCTATAAGCAGGTCATTGAAGGCCAGGATCTGATCCCCCTTATGGAAGAGACACGAGTCCTGAATCTTCCGACAGTCAGAGACACTGGAGAGGATGAACGCACAACAATGAGAAACACAGTGTAAGTTGTTCATTTGTACTCATGTTAATGTTTTCTCTATCAGGATAGGGTGCAATTTAAACTGTAGTAACTGTAATTATCAGTGAGAGTTGTACCATGGTTTTCCCTCTGCCTGAGTCAAGATCAGACTGTTTTTCAGATCATTTTGACTAACGCAGATCTCCTTCTCAACATGTGTGTGCCTTTCACTGCAGAATAGAAATATGCATTGATAAAATTCAAACAAATGTCACATTTTCATGCTAAATATAGCTCTATGCATAATACACTAATAAGAAAGTTAAAAAGAGGTGACATCATTCAGGTGCATTTAGCAGAAGATACATTCAAGTCAAAATTTACCATTTATTTTCATCGTCCTCATCCTGGTTGACTGCACCATTGCACACAGAGGACTCTTGACCATTAATGGAAGTGCTGAAAAAGACAACCAAAAAATAATCATAAACAGTAAACTTAGTGAACACATTACAGCGTGTCAAATGGCAACAGACACTGAGTAAATCATATCTCACACTACTGACACAATAGTGGATGAGTACATAACAGTGAATCAAGAATTCAAAATTACTTTTTCTGCATGCATGTAGTGTCCGTCTCCTGTTGGTCAAATTCCAAAGGTCTTTGCCTAATCAGAAAAGACCACAGACAAATTGTATTTTATTAACAGAGTACATTTTACATTCCACTAGGCCAGTTAAGGGGAAAAAGCTCACAAACACATACAATGATGCCATGGGCATGTATTCACTGCTGTCTTCTGCAGATTCATCCTGCATCTCGTCCTTCTCATCTTCATCCTCAGTAACTGGATTCTGCCAGATAGAGGTTTGAGTTTCATTTTTTTCAATAGGAAGAGCATTTATGTGTATGTTGTATACTGATAAAACTGTGTGTAAATGTGTAAAACCTTGAGTGCCACTGGTATTGGAGGTTCGCTGAGCTTGCGAGGATAGTCATAATGGCTGTACGGTGACGGGTAAGTTAGCATTAATTCAGGAGCTGAACGTCTGTCATCAGGCTCATCCTCAACCTTTGGTTCTGAACTCTTTACAGGTTCAGATGCTGATCTAAATCTGTTGTCCTGTGGGAAAAGTAAAGCATGTGAGCATGCCTAAATGCTTGTAATAAGTTGTAGATAAATATGAAATGAACATGTAAATTTCTAAATAAAGCAATAAATAAATTATGTAAAGTAATAATAATATAAACATAATTATATTAGCAAATGGTGGCTACTTTGAAGAAGATAGTTTTGATTTTTTTGGACACTGCATAATTGCCATATTTCCTTTTGTTATTTATTATTCAGGAAATAAAAAAAAAATCAGTAGGTGTGTCCAAACTTTGACAGGACGTTTATATATGCATACATGTGAGCAGAGAGATATTTTAATGTTTACCTGAAGGGCATTTCGTGATTTCTGGGTCTTTATTACCTTGACTAAGGCATTGAGCCAACCATCCACATCATCACTGAAAACACCAGAAAACATTTAACACTAATGAAAAACACAGTTATTTTAAAATGAAAAATAAAAGTTTAAAATAAAAGGTTTCTAGAATTATATTTCCAGCATATATAATCAATTTAAAAACCAGAATGATTAAGCTACTGCTTAAAGACTCGAAAAGTAAATTTTTATTGTTTTATTGTTCTTACAATGTCTTTATCTTTTATTATGCTTTGGCAATATACTAAATGCTTAATAATGCCGATAAAGCTTCATTGATTCTCAAGGCTCACTTTTTAATGTGCAGTGTGCTACACTACTAAAATATACATGGCTTCAAAACTATAGACATGGACTAAAAGTCAAGAAACATTCATTTTGATTTCATGGAGCCTTAAATATTATGTATTTAGATATTTTTATTCATTTAGCCTGAGTCACGTTGGCTTTCATAGAACTGTGTAGTGATGGCAATGAGAAATATGATCTAAATGATGGTGCAAACCTGTTTTCTCCAATGAAGAAATAGTCTCTCGAGTGTTTTGGTGTGTTGTTTTCCACCTTCAAGAAGAGCACAGAGGATGGAGAACACTTGAAGTTTTTTTGGATCCAGTCCCACTTCTGATGTGCATCGGGTCCAATAAACAGCAGGCTGATCCTTTAAAACAGAAAGACACCCTCATTATAGTGTGAAAATACTTCATTTATTTATTTATGACTTTGACAGTCTTTTCCATACTTAGAAAGGTCTATCTCTCCCAAAGGTTTGTCTCTCCTTTTGTTGTTTGCATGATATTTCAGCTGGTGGGGGTCTTCACCCATCTTGGAGAGCACAAAGAAACGACGCTTCCATGATTTCCGTGACAGCTATAACAGATAAAACTGCTAAGTTTCACGAACAGAGGAACTGTCTTCGACAGACAGCAGATATTTTGATTTCAGTTTGAATTGCAATATGAGACGTACAGTGTTTTTAGTTCGGGTTGTTAGAGGGGGGGACTTGACCAGGTATCCAGTGTACAATTCCTCCACCATCGCTGCTGAAGTTGCTGCTGCAGAAACATAATTAAAACAACATTAAACACATTAATGCCGCACAGTTTGATTTGAGTTTTACAGTTGTCTTGATTATCTCATTTTTCCAAAGAGATTTTTTGACTTACTTGGTTTCTTTTTGTTGTTGGACATCCTGATGTTGGTGCTTAAATTCTTAAATAGATGTGAAATGTTTGTTTTGCTGTAAGCCACTGTATCTGAACAGATGTAAACAACAGTGATTTATGATTTTGTAAAAAAGAAAAAATGCAATGTCATCACAAGAACAATTAAAATGCAATGGAAATTAATTGTATTAAAATGTCTTTATGAAAGTTTTAAATTCACATGAATAGTATCAGCGTTATTTCATTGCATGTTACAAGCATCAAGCAAAATCATCATATCAGTAGCCATATTCTATAATAGTATTGCCATACCTTGTGTCACCATAAAATGTTATTCAGCTCTCACAACGTGTATGTTATGATGGCAGTTTAGGAGGAAGCTAGAGGCCTTTTGTTTCTTCCAGAGTGTTATGCTGGTAAAAGGAGGAGTTTCTGGTTATATGTGAGCTCAGGTGTAGGAATCCCTCCCCTTTGACTTTGTCTGTTATTTGTTTGTGGAAACTACCAGACAAACGTGTTCATGGCATTGTGGTGTTGTGGTAAACTCGATACCACAAAGAGAAATTTAGCTTCTAAAGCACATGCAGTAAGCTGCGACTTAAAATATGTACACATATACACTTATAGTCTTATAAACAAGCTGGCACTTTACCGTTTATTTGGTTATAGTTATTTATGCAGTTAGAAGCTCTTGGTCCCTTAGGAATGCAAGAGGTAACTTAATAAGTTACCATGCCAAAAAGTACTTAATTATTTCTCTGTATGCTGTTGGGGATTTTAGGGGGAAATCTTGACTGATGGATTTCAGTAACTACTCTAATGATACTGTAATTGTCTTTCCTCCACCGTTTTTCCTAGCTTTTTTCCAATTGTAACATACTCTTGGCAAGTTGAGTTGGGGTTGGGAGTGATTAGGTGGTTTTATCATTGACGGCATTTGATTTTGTGTCTCCAAGGGTTAAATTAATGTGTGGTAGTCTACACAGTATATAACAAATAATTGTCATGACAAATAAATGTCATAGAATCAGAATGTTACAACATTTTTAACTATTTGAATGGACATTAACTAATTAATATGCATTATAAGCCTATATGCTTAGTTAATGTTTTGAATAAAAGGAAAAAAAGTAGATTTTATAGTGATAAACTATATTATAGATTTTTAGTGTGATAAACCGATTAGTGTACATAAAGGGTGTGTAAGTGTACTGTAAATGGTTCTGTGAATGGGAATGTTTCTCTGTTGCACTTTGTTTGTTCCAGACCTAAAAATACATGCAAACTTCTGACCTTTTTTCACCTTGCACTCTGTACAGAATGCACACATTCAGATAATTATTTAAGCATATAGATAAATTGTACAATTAAACTGTATTTGAGGACAATTTAGGAACTCCAAAATTTGGAATAAGCCAAGAGTAAATCTTTATAATAAAAGATTTGGTAATGCCCTGTCTGGTTTGTTCAGTCTTGTTGAGAATAGCGTCTGATGTGGCTCAGCAGTCCGATTCTAGCCTGACAGTCTGCCACAGGTGTTGCACACGAAATCGGACGGCTGGTAGGAGGTCTGGTTCTGGTTCTGCTGTCTCTGCTTCCTCCATTGTCGTTTGTCCTCCAGCTGCAGGTTCCTCTTCTCCTCGCCCCTTTTGACTCCCTCCTGAAAGACATGACGCCAGTGTCCACGGTCGGTGGCTACCAGTTCCCAGCTGTTTGAGTCGATGTCAGTCAGTTTCATGTCGCGTTTGCAGACATCCTTTAAGCGCAGCATTGGGCGGAGTCCCATGGCCAATTCAACGTACAGGAGGTCCTTGGGGATGCGTCCATCATCCATACGGTGCACATGCCCAAGCCATCGCAGTCGATGCTGACAGAGCATAAGACGCATGCTGAGGGAGACTGCTTTCTCCAGCACTTCGGTGTTGGTGACCTTGTCCCGCCATGTGATGCTTAAGATCGCGAGAAAACAGCGAAGGTGGAAGCTCTCCAGGCGGTTCTCCTGTCTGATGTATGTGGACCAGGTCTCACTGCCGTACAATAAGGTACTAAGGACACATGCCTGGTGCACCTTGAGCTTAGTGTTCACCATCAGCTGGTTGTTACCCCACACTCTCTTGTTCAGCTTTGCCATGATGGTGGCGGCTTTGGCGATGCGTTTGGAGATCTCGGCATCAAATGAAAGGTTGCTGGTAACTGTTGAGCCCAGGTAGGTGAACTGGTCCTTCAAATTGGCTGTTATTAAGCCTCTCATTTAAAAAACCACAACTTGACCCCAGAGATCTAGTTAATTACAGTCCGATCTCAAATCTCCCTTTTCTGTCAAAGATGTTAGAAAAGGTAGTATCCTCACAATTATATTCCTTCTTAGAGAAAAATGGTATCTGTGAGGAATTCCAGTCAGGATTTAGA